>VSMD01077404.1:0-29943 GCA_008750895.1 Mirza zaza | reverse complement strand
CCATGGAATATTACTCAATCCTAAGAAATGACAGTGAGCTAGCACCATTTATGCTATCCTGGATTAAGCTTAAGCCCGTTATCCAAAGTGAGGCGACACAAGACATGGAAAATGGGCTCCACATCTACTCGCCATCAAATTGGTACTGACTGATTTAAACTTTGGTTTTCAAATGGTGGCAATGCTCACCAGAGATTCGGTGTGTGGGGGGGCACCCAACCTTAGGGATGAGATGAGCATTTTGGAGGGGGAGGGCATACCTCTAACCCTTCTTAGGGAGAGGCAAAGATATACAATGTAACCAAAATGTTAAAAAAAAAAAAAATTTTAACAGGTGGTGGGCAGGCAGGTGTGGGGAGGAGGAAAGGGGTGTGTGCTTCCATAACGTGTGTGATGTACACCACCAGGGGATTGGACATATCGGGGGGAGGGAGGGGGCAGGGGCAATATTTGTAACCCTAACAATATTTGTACTTCCATAATATAATGAAATAAAAGAAAAAAAAAATTCCCTAAGATTCATCGGTTTGGGGGATAATAAAAATACTAGTCTTACAGGGTTTGAGATTTAAATGAGATAATATATATAATGTGCCTGGCACACAGTGTGTGCTCAATAAACACAGCTATCACTTTTATTATGAATCTCGTTCTTTAAAAATAACTATAAAAATGAAGTATTGGCTTAACTTAGTGGCCTGAACAAAACCAGCTGACATTATCTACATACCTTTAGTATAAAGCAAGTAAACTCAGCAAGGTATGAAAAATAAAAAAGGTTGACTTTCATAGAATTACTGAACTGTCAAAAATAAAAACAGTGCTAAAGGGAAGGAATTCATTTCTAAAGAAAACTGGATGTCATTCTGGAAAAAAAAGACAAGTTACTATTATAGAATGGTAGCGGGAGATGTAATTAACATTTATTTATTGAATGCCTGCCATTGGCCTAATGTTTTACATAGGCCAATGTTTTACATAGGCCAACATTACATAGGCCTAATGTTTTACATAGGCCAACATTACATGGCCTAATGTTTTGTTAATTCTAACTAATCCTTAGAATTCGGGAAATGAGTATTTCCGTCACAATACAAAAAAAAAAAAAGGAAAGAAACAAATTAAAGCTCAGAGGAGTAACTTGTCCTAAATCACTTGGCTACTAAAAGCCACATCTGGGATTGAAACCAGGTCACCTTGATCCCAAATGCTATTTCCACTATACTATGAAAATCAAGTCTCCTTTGTCTAGATTTTATAATGGCAATGGCTGGGACTAGAATGAGTGAAAATGCATGCCTAGGTATCCAGAGTTAAACATAATGAATTTGTTTTTCTTGAAGCAAACTAGTTTAGATGAATTTGTTTCTCTTGTTGCAAATGTTTTTGTCTCAAGGCTAGATATTTCCTTAGCCAGCAACAACCCTTCCAGTGGCAGTGAAACAGGTGCAAGGACAATAGCCAAGTCAGAGTATCGAAAAGATATATGCTCAAACAATGGGAAAAATACATGGCCACACTTCTTGATTTACTTTGTAAACCATTATGCTCTGCAGTACTGGTTCCTAAACTAAACTGAGAATGTGGTTTAGAGAAAGACGATCCTTTCAACTTCTGGAGATTAATACTTTAACTAAAAATTAAATGTGAGGAAACCAGAAACGAGGAGAAATCTAGATAGATCTTTGGATTTCAGTCATCCTTATCAAAAAGTGATAATCAAGGTTAGGGAAACATGAAGGCTATTCAAGAATTAAAATAAAGTTTCCAGTTTAGTTGTATATGTTTGTTCTGAGCAAATCTGAAATTTTGTGGCATAGTAAAATTAGCTATTTATTCCAAACAAGCAGAAAACTGATGATATCACAGTGATTTAAAATAACAAATCATAAATGAGGAGCCCAAACTCCCTCATGCTTTTTAATCAAAGATTTAATGATATTCAAGTAAATATGAAGAACTGTAAGGAAATTGGTAATTTTTAGTTATCTCTATTAGCCTGATCTTCAAATTCCCCATGAATGTTTCAAAAGAAGTTTAATACCTTTTTAAATGTCTTCCATGAGTAGAACTGTAAGATATTTTGAAGTTTGATGAATTAGGTTGAGAGGCAGAGTTCCATAGCTAATATTACAAAGATGATAACACAGAATAGTCTATCAATGACTAAAATGCTAAATACTCCTACAGCATTAATTTGTCATAGAGGTAACACTGATATAATTCCATGGGAGCTAAATATACAAGATGAAATAAACAGACATATTCATTTCTAGTATCTCGCTCTATCTTTGAGTTTAAAAAAAGTCCCAGATGCAAGACTACTAAGTCAAACCTAAGTCATTTAATAACAAGTCCCTAATTGTTTACTTTAAGATTTTAGTATGGGGTCCTGTTATGATTTGAATATTTGTGTCCCCTCCAAAATTCGTATGTTGACAGCCTGAGCAAAACAGTGACACTTTTGTCTCTACAAAACATAGAAACATTAGCCAATCATGGTGGCCCATGCCTCTAGTCCCAGCTACTTGGGAGGCTGAGGTGGGAGGATCACTTGAGCCCAGGTGTTTGAGGTTGCAGTGACCTATGATGATGCCATTGCAGTCTACCCTGGGCAAGAGTGAGATCCTGTCTCCAAAAGAAAAAAAAGATTCATATGTTGAAACTTAATCATCAATGTAGAGATGGGGCTTTTTTTTTTTTTTTTTTGTTGAGACAGAGTCTCACTCTATTGCCTGGGCTTAGAGTGCCCTAGCATCAGCCTAGCTCACAGCAACCTCAAACTCCTGGGCTCAAGCAATCCTTCTGCCTCAGCCTCCCAAGTAGCTGGGACTACAAGCATGTGCCACCATGCCCGGCTAATTTTATATATATATATATATATATATATTTTAGCTGCCCAATTAATTTCTTTCTATTTATAGTAGAGACAGGGTCTTGCTCTTGCTAGGCTGGTTTGGAACTCCTGACCTTGAGCAATCCTCCCGCCTCGGCCTCCCAGAGTGCTAAGATTACAGACGTGAGCAATTGCTCCTGGCCAAGATGTGGCCTTTTAGAGATAATTAGGTCATGAGTGCAAAGCCCTCATGAATAGGATTAGCAACCTTATAAAACAATTGAAGGGAACTAGGCAGGCCCTTTTTGCCTTTCTGTCCCTTCTACCATGTGAGGATATAGCAATAAGGAACCATCTTGTAAACAGAAACCAGGCCCTCACCAAACACACCAAATCTGCTGATGCCTTGGATCTTGGACCTCCCAACTCCAAAACTGTAAGAAATGAATTTCTGTTGTTTATAAATTACCCAGTCTCAGGTATTTTGTTACAGCAGCATGAACACACTGAGACAGGAATCCCAGTAGGAATCAAAAGCTTAACTGACTTGTGTGGTACTTTCAAGTTGCATTTAAAATATTGGTGATCTTCTTTCCATGAAAAGGTCATAGAGAGCAACCAAAGCAAGCTGAAATTACATTATTTTAAAAAGGTAGTATATATCAAAGAATATCAGTCCTTTTCATACTAAGGTCAGAAACTTCCTTTCACAATTGTTTGCAAAAGCAAATCTTTAGTATCTATGCCAAGATGCTAGCATCAATCTGTGATAGAATACACTAGTTTGTGCCCAAATGTGACTGTGGACCCACATACAAGCATTTATATGCTCAGAGGCTTTCTCAAGAGGCTAAAAATTAGTATAACTTAATTTCTGCATATGTTATAGAGGTTCAGATACTATCTTTATATTCAGTTTACTAGGCTAGTGGTTGACATATTTTTGTCTGTAAAGGGCCAGACAGTAAATAATTTAGGCTTTTTCAAGCTATATGTTACCTGTAACTGTATAGTTCTACCATTAAGCGTGAAAAGTAATATACAAATGAGTGCACATGGCTGTATTCTCATAAAACTTTATAAAAAGAAAATCTGTCGGCAGGCCAAATGTGGTCATAGGTTATCCACTTCTGTAGTATAGCAATACAAAAAGCAGATGGAACCACACCATAAAAAGGCACCCTGGTGGAGGCAGTTACGCTATGTGTATGTGCTTTCTTCTATGTAAGTCTGTAACTGTTATAAAGATATTAAAAGATATTTAGATGACAAACTTACCTAAATCCTTTCCTTATGAATCATTTACTGGTCAGCCAATTGGAGCTATAATGTTCCAATTCTGATATAACAGTTGGAACATGCTTCCAACCTCCTGACCAATAAATGCTTCAAAAGGTGTTAAATTTGACAGTGCTGGAGGACAATGTGGTTTAATAAATTACCAGTCAAAGCAAATACTATAGCACCAAAGAACCTCTTTTTCTACACCAAGAACACTAAATGCTCTCAAGTTACATTTAGATAGTAAGAAAGAATGAACTCTAGCAAAGGACTGAAATGTAAATGTGTTATAAAATGCAGGCCTGGTAGAAATTTTTAACCTCTTAATGATTTTTAAAATTTTTATGCCCAAATATCCTTTTGAAAAAATACCATAATTATTTTAATTTGTAATTCAGGTTGGTATTCCATCCTCCCATGCTGAATTCACTCTTTATCATAAATATTTAGGGTATTACAAAATCACAATTAACACATACTATATATAACTGAAATATATATTATTTATTTTGTGAAAAGAAATCTAAGGCTAACTGTTCCCACAGCCCTAGTGGACATAAGTTGGGGAAGGAAAGGTAAATTTTATTTTTTTAGAGGCAAAAGAAACTACAGGTGACATCTTTGCTACTAACCTTTTATGAAGTTTGTAGTTGTTTATGAGGCAGAGTGATTTTTCTTCAAGTTAGAACAAGGGTTATTTTGACCTACTGAAAACTTATAAAAAATTTTCATTCAGAGGCTGCCTGTTATCCTGCATATGCCAAATTATTGTCACGTCTAAAGGCCTTAAAAGGAAAAAAAGATGGGGCTACAAGTTAGAGTTTGTTGATCTACTGATGTTAGCAATGGATAAGGCATTGTCGAGGAGTCCTAACACTTAGGTTTTAATCAAGTTTGTCACTAAATTGTCTGGTGTTGAGTGGGATTCTCCAACTCAGAGGACCTCAGTTTCCTTACTTGTAGGAAGTGAGGTGAATGCAGCTGCTCTCAAACTCCCCTTCCAGCTCTACTATTCTAAGACAGATAAAATGTCAAGCCACCCACTATCAAGACACTCACTCTCATAACTGAGTCGTGTGAAAAGCTTGGCCAGGGCTTACCAGTCATGGCCCTCACCCCATCTGTGGTCCTAGTTCAAAAGGGCTTCCTCCCTTATCTCCCCTCTCCAGCTCTTTCTCTACTTGGGATCCAGAAAGGCGCTCCATTCCTGCAATTCCCCTAACTCTCTCCTGCTCCCTCCTGGGATTCAAGGTGTTCATTCTACCCTAACCCTGCCTTTTCGCTAAGGCGCCACCAGACGCCGACTCCCACAGCCCCTCGGCGTCCCTCAGTCCCTGCGGGACTCCCAGACTTTCTTGACTCGAGCCCTGAGAGAAGCTCACACCGCCTCTCCGGAGCAGTCTCCGCAGCCCCCCGGCTTTGGCCTTCCCGCTCCACTGAAAAACCACTTTCCCGACGCGCTGCACCAAAGAACTATCGCAGGTGACAGCTGGCTTCACCGCTTGCTCAACCCTTCCTGCCGCCTCCCTTCGGTTCCCTTCCTACCTTCCTGAGGGGTGAGTTTGCTAGACGTGGGAACGTGCTCTACCTGGGCAGGCCAAGCACTCAATCTCGGAAAACTGGGCGGGAAGACAAAGACCCTTTCCCAAATCCTCGCAATTTGTGACCGCCGGGTTCCTTGTCCACCAAACAGGAAGCAGCTAGGGACTCAGCCGCGGGGGCCGGCGGGTGATAGAGTTCTGAGCGCGCCAAGCCGGCGGTCGCTGTCAGGCTTCCCGCAGCTTCGAACTACAACTCCCAGAGGCCTCTGCGGCGGCCGGCACGCTCCTCCAGCAGAGCCCCGCCCTCTGGCTTCGGGAGGCGGGGCTGCCGGTGCCGCAGGTGGGCAAGTCTGGTCCGAGCTGCGGCCTGCTTACAGTCTCCTTTCAGGGCTTGAGGCCGAGGACCTAGAAGGAAGGTTGAGATCTCTTGCAGTCCCTACAGCCCCGGAGGCCACGTGAGAAAACGCTGATGCGGCTTCTCCATCTTGGGCTGACTCCTCCTCTCGGGCTTTCCAGGCTGGTGTTCTGTACTCTGGTTACGTGCTTGGATCCTATGGACACGAAGGGAGGCTGGTTTGAAAAAAAAAATTGTTGGGTTGGCATGCTTCCTCTTTTGTCTACTCATTTGGGTTTGTTTCTTATGTGTTGAAAAATGAGTCTGTAGGCTAAAGAGGGACTTTAGAAGGATTGTAGCACCCCTCAATTGTTCCCAAAGCCACCTTAAATAAACATACAATATAAGTAAAATTAATGTGTTTGTTATGAAAGTCAGCTTAGGATAAGTCCCCGAAAACCATATGGCAACCCCTAAGCTCCTCTTACATAGGATGCCAGTGGCTCTTTTTAAAGAGTCAAACAACCTGAAAAAACAATGTAATGGAATAAAGACCTAGAATTTAAAAACTGAAATTGAACAAATAGTAACAATGAGTGCCAAGAATTTTACATGTAATATCTCTTTAAGTCTTTACCACAATTATAGAAATGTGTTTTTTCCCTATTTTACAGTTCAGGAAACAGTCCTAGAAAATTTAAGTGCCTTGTACAAGGCCAAACAACTATTGAGTGGCAGCAGATCTGGAATTCAAACTAACGCTTATCTCAAAACCTGTGCTCTCGAACACCACCTCTCTTATAGAGGGCTTTACATATATAAGGCAAAGGATTTAGTGAATGTTGCCTTTAAGGGAGATAAAAGTTATTTTATCGATGGTGTCCTTGTTCAAAAACTTTTGCAATTGCTCTTTGGCCCTGTCTTCAAGTCAATAGTATATTTTTTTGATCACTTCAGTAATAGCAAAATTTTCTTCTTTGTATTCAGGCTGAGAAAATAATTTTAGCAAGGCTAGAAAGCACAAAAGTAAATGGTATGAAGTGATGTCAGCAATAATGGCACGATAGAGAGGTCAAAAACACTATCCTGTTACAAAAGTAACAAGCTGGCAAAACTGTCAGAATCACCAGTTTTGGAAACTCTGGAACTAATAAAACTTACAACAGCCAGAGGAACACTTAATGAGGAGAAAACTGCTGAATTTTGGCAAGAGAGCTCTGTGGTCATCTCCCACTGTCCAGGTTGGCAGTGGCCTTAAAGATGGCAGCCCACATTTCTGGTGTGGATTGCTGGCACCAGATGGAACAATGTAGACCTTATTGTCAAGAAAGTGTAGTTGTGTATTTTGACCTGTCTGATGGTTCCCTGAAGGTTCAGTTCAAGGCCTTAACTTTGTTTCACCTACCTCAGAGCTTTCCCAGGGCTGAGGCAGCTTCCCAGGCAGTGTTTGTCAAAAACATAAAAAGGCAAACATTAGCCACTGCCATGGGGGGCAAGGTATAAACAGACCAAAAATCCTGGGAAAGAAGAGGCTGGAGAAAGATACTTGAGCAAATGAAAGCTTTGAGAAAAGTCTTTGATTCTGGGGAATCTAGAAGGCCATGTGCATGCCCTAAGTCTGGATACCTGTTCAGAAAAGACATAAGAACACCCTAAACTCTCACTTCTGGCTGACCTTTGGTCTCCATGCAAGCAGAAAGTAAAGGCTAAGGCAGTGTTGTAGACTACCTGTCTAAGGATTGAAGGAGTGCCCCAACACGGCTGATAGACAAAGACTGGGAGTATTTTTTCAAATTTTGGCTTTTTTGGTTCCAGGCATTCAATAAAGGAAATCTCTGTTAAATCTCTAGCTGACCACTAAACTAACAGGACAGAGACTTTAGTGACCAAACAACAAGAAATGCTGACTTTACAGAATTCATTCAGAAAAGTCACTAAACAGTGAAGTAGGTGGTTCCTAGGAGAGACTACAGGACACTCACCAGGTCTGCCATGCAGTTTATCCTCTGAGAATGAAATTAGAAATGAAGATCAAATCAGCCAATAACAGAACTAGAGATCCAGATGATTGGTCTGGGAACATGGCTGGATTGTGGTGTAACCAACAATGCTGACATTGAATTCTTTCGGCCTAGAATATGCTCAAGGAATGGCACTAGTGGCCACAGTGTTCAGGCAAAGAAGCGGCAATTTCCCGCCACATCTGAGGGGCTAACCTGCAGAGTGCCACAGCCTGCCAGAGTGACTTGGGCACCACACTGTTGGGTTGGGTCCTCCTGTACCCCCAGTGTCCACCAAGCACTCTGGGTATAGAGTGACTCCCCAAGGAAATGTCCCTTCAGTGAGAAAAGGCATTGGGTAGAGACCCTCACTTATGTTATTAATATATATATAAACATCTAATGACTAAAAGGTAGATTATCAGTATAGTGAGTTTCCTATCCTGCTCCCCCGACTTATACTTAGAAATTTAGCAAATACGACTGCTGCCTGACTTTGTGCGTTAATATGGGATCAGAGCAGAGGCATGCAAAGTGGAACAGGCTTTGATGCAGGGTGTGATGTTGGTTAACAGAAGAAAAGCAGAAAAGCATTGTCAGGCATGAGCTGTCCAGATTTCCAGACCCATTAGCTCTTTTGGGAATTTATTCTTAAGCCTGTCTTAGCTTATTGCCATTATGCTATTTTGGTATGTTTTCAAGTATCCTGATGAAGATTCGGCTTCTTCTAAAGGTCTGCCTATAGAGTGAAAATGCCAGTGTGAATATTCTAGCTACTGAACGTTATTTTTTATTGTTGATAAACTGACTTTCTGTTGTCTACCTCAGGCTTTGTATGTTTGGTTATCTCGAGCCAGTCACTGCAAAGGTCTCTAGGTCTGCAAAGCAGGGGCTAGTTTCAGGGCCCAGTAATAGAAGTTGTACCAAAATGCCTGTGGTATTTAGTGGCATGTCTGTCTAATAGGAAGTATAGGTGTATGGTGTTTCAACCTTCCTAGTTGCTGTTATATCAAATACTGCACACCTGTTAAGTTTTTAATTTCGTGCCCTCTGACAGGGCAGCATTCCTAATTCTTGGAAGGCAACTAATGCAATGACTGCTACACTTATTTAATGATATACTTATAGCATCTATTAAGCTCCTACCTTATGTTAATCACTTTTCTAATTTTTTTTTTTACATGTGGTAAGTCATTTTGATCCTTATAAAAATTCTGTGAAGTAAGCACCATTATCCCCATTTTAATGATGAGGAAACAAAGGCATAGAGAGGATGTAGACTTGCTTAAGACAGAGCCAGGATTTTAACATCTCCATCCCAAGTTGGGCCTGCACTCCAATTGTATGTTATATACCTCCAAGGGTGTCAGGCCCAGATGGCTCCTTGCCCAGCCAGTACCTGCAATTGAGATGTTAACTATTAGAGCTCCTTCCTTTTGGTTCAAAATTTTGATACTTACTTAAATGTTTCTTGAGAGGAGCATTTATTCCTGAGTAAGAGTCTTTGTTGAGAGTGGGTAGAGAAAGCGGGAGAGCACTTGAGCACATTGGCAGGAAGCAAGGATAGACTTGGATTTCACAATTTGGTAGACCTGCTCCTTTAGCAGCCAGACCTATAGCGAATTTTGTTTAGCCTGTAAGGGGGAGTTGGTTCTCTCCCCACCCTCACCATTTGGAAGTGGCAGTTAGAAGTTGAAAGTGCAAGTGTGAGTTTGTAGGCAAGGGGAGATGCTAAGAGAAAAGGAACATATCATCCTGAGCTGAGTATCCAGACAGAGGCACATCATTTTGTTTAACTTTTTATTGAAGTTTAACATCTATACAAACAGCATCAGTGATTTTTCCCAAATGGGACACATGCATACAATCAGCACCTCAGAAGCTCCTATTAGTTTCCCTTTCAGTTACTTCCTCTCCAAGGGTAACCACTGTCCTGAGTTCTAAGGGCATAGATTAGTTCTGTCTGATTTTGGATGTTATGTGAATGGAATTAAACATTATGCATTCTTTGTATATGGCTTCTTTTCCTCAATATTGTGTTTGTGAGATTTTTGTTGCATGTATTTGTACATGATTCTTCATTTCTATGGTTTTATAGTATTCCATTGTATGAATAAATCACATACTATTTAAAAAAATAAAAGACAAGAAAGTCACTAAACAAAAAACAGTCACAACAAGCAGCAACAACATACCCTTGTGGAGAGGGGAAGAGTATGATATCCAGAATTGCTATATTATAATAATCAAAATGTCTAGTTTTCAAAAAAAATTGAGGCCTGCAAACAGACAAGAAGGTATGGCTTATTGAGGAAAAAAAATTTTAAAGAACGTTGCTTTATGAAGCCCAGACATTGGAATTACTAGATAAATACTTCAAATCAAATGTCTTAAATATGCTCAAAGAGCTGAAGGAAACCAGTGACGATAACTATAGGAAACCAGGAGAGCCTGGTTTTTCAACAAATAGAGGATATCATTAAAGAGATAGAAATTATTAAAAGTAACTAAATAGAGTTACTGAAGTTGAAAAGCATAATAATTGAAATAAAAAATTCACTAGAGGAGTTCAGTAGCAGATTTGAGGAGGCAGAAGAGACTGGGGAATTTAAAGATAGATTAGTTAAGATTATCCAGTCTGAAGAACAAAGAGAAAAAAAAATGAAGAAAAATAAACAGGCCTTATGAGAACCATGGAAACACCATAAAGAAAATATATGCATAATGGGAGTTCCAGAAGGAGAGGAGAAAAGAAAGGAGTGTAAAGAACATTTAAAAAAAAATAATGGCTGAAAAATTCCCAAATTTGATGAAGACAGGAATCTACACATCAAAGAAGCTCAATGAACTCCAAATACTATAAATTTAAAGAGATCCACACCAAGACAAATTATAATTAAATTGTCAAAATATAAAAACAGAATCTTGACAACAGCAAGAGAGAAATAACTGGTCACATATAAGGAATCCACAATAAGATTAATAACTGAATTTTCATCAGAAACTGTGGCATCCAGAAGGCAGTTGGATGATATAAGTGTTGAATGGGGTAAAAAGGTATGAAAAAAGAATCCTATATCTTGAAAAATTATCTTTCAAAAATAAAGGAGAAATGAATATGTTTCCAGAACAAAAACAGAAGGAGGTTGTCACTAGTAGACCTCCCCTACAAGATTTGCTAAAGGAAGTCCTTTGGGCTGAAAACAGGATAGTAGACATCAACTCAAAAACCTTATGAAGAAATAAAGAATACCAACTGCGTAGGTAAATTTAAAGGTCAGTAGTTTTGTATTTTTGGTTTGTAACTTGTCTTTTAAAAAAAGATTTAAAAGACAAATGCATAAAACAATAATTGTGAGTCTGTGTTAATGAGCAAAAAATGTAAAGTTGTAACCTTAGACAGCGTTACACTAATAGTTGGAGAGTTCAGCACCCTACTTTCAATAAAGGACTAGATAGAAGATCAATAAGGAAATAGAAGAGCTGAACAGCACTGTAAACCAACTAGACCTACTAGACACTAGTAGAACACTCCATCCAACAACAATAGAGTTCTCAAGTGCACCTGGAACATTTACCAAGGTAGACTGTATCTGTGGTCCCCAACCCTGGGGTCGTGGACTGATACCGGTCTATGGCCTGTTAGGTACCTGACTGCACAGCAGGAGCTGAGCAGCAGGTAAGTAAACAAAGCTTCATCTGTATTTACAGCTATTCACCATTGCTCACCATCTCCTCCCCGACATGTGTAAAAAGTGTCTTCCATGAAACTGGTCCCTGGTGCCAAAAAGGTTGGGGACCACTGGACTGTATGTTTGGCTACAAAACAAGTCTCAATGAGTTTTTTTTTTTTTTTTTTTTTTTTTTTGAGACAGAGTCTCGCTTTGTTGCCCAGGCTAGAGTGAGTGCCGTGGCATCAGCCTAGCTCACAGCAACCTCAAACTCCTGGGCTCAAGCAATCCTCCTGCCTCAGCCTCCCGAGTAGCTGGGACTACAGGCATGTGCCACCATGCCCAGCTCATTTTTTTCTATGTATATTAGTTGGCCAATTAATTTCTTTCTAGTTATAGTAGAGATGGGGTCTTGCTCTTGCTCAGGCTGGTTTCGAACTCCTGACCTCAAGCAATCTGCCCACCTCAGCCTCCCAGAGTGCTAGGATTACAGGCGTGAGCCACCACGCCCGGCCACGATGAGTTTTAAAAGACTGAAATCATACAAAGTATCTTTTCTGATTACATGAAATGAAAGTAGAAATAAGATATAGAAAGAAATCTAGAAAATTCATAAATATGTGGAAATTAACACATTTCAGAATAAAGGATGGGTTAAAGAAGAAATGACAAGAGAAATTATAAAATACTTTGAGATGAATGAAAGCAAAAGCAGTGCTCAAGAAGAAAGTTATAGCTATAAAGTTCTATTTTAAAAAAGAAAAAGATCTCAAATCAATAATCAAATTTTCTGCCTTAAGGAACTTGAAAAATAAGGACAACCTAAATCCAAAGCTAGCAGAAGGAAGGAGATAATCAGAATTTTAATGGAGATAAATGATATAGAGAATAGAAAAATAATGAGAATCAATGAAACCAATAGGTGGTTCTTCCAAAAGATCAACAAAATTGACAAACTTTTAAATAAACTAACAATAACAAAAAAGATTCTGTACAGCTAAGGAAATAATCAACAGAACAAATAGACAACCTACAAAATGGGAGAAAAAATTTGCAATCTACACATCTCATAAAGGGCTAATGTCCAGAATTTGCAAAGAACTGAAACAAATCAGCAAGAAGAAAATAACCCCATTAAAAAGTGGGCAAAAGACATGAACAGAAGTTTTTCAAAAGAAGATAGACAAATGGCCAACATATGAAAAAAGGATCAACATCACTAATCATCAGGGAAATGTAAATTAAAACCACAATGAGATACCACCTTCCTCCTCTTAGAATGGTTTTTATTAAAAAGTCCAAAAACAGTAGATGCCAGCACAGATGCAGAGAGAAAGGAACACTTATACACTGTTGGTGGGACTGCAAATTAGTACAACTTCTATGGAAAACAGTATGGGGATTTCTCAAAGAACTAAAAGTAGACCTACCATGCAATCCAGCAATCCCATGGAAAATAAGTCATTTTATCAAAAAGACACTCAAATGTTTATTCCAGCACAATTAACAATTGAAAAGATCTGGAATCAACCTAGGTGCCCATCAATTCATGGGTGGATTAACAAAATGTGGTATAGGTATATCGTGCAGTACTACTTAACCGTAAAAAAGGATGAATTAATGCCTTTTGCAGCAATTTGGAAGGAATTGGAGATCATTATCCTAAGTGAAGTCTCTCAAGAATGGAAAAACAAACACCATATATACTGTCTAATAAATTGGAACTAACTGATGGGCACACAAGTGCATAGAGGGAAATAAAAGTAATTGAAAATCAAATGGGGTGGAGGAGGGAAGAAGAGGGGCAGGGGGAAAAATCCCACCTAAGGGTTTACAATGAACACTCTTCAGGTGGTGGGCACAATTATAGCCCTGACTCATGACGTGTAACAAAAACATTTGTACCCCCTTAGTATTTTGAAATTTTAAAAAAAGACTCAAATTACTAAAAGTAGAGATGAAAGTGGAATCATTACTACCAACCTTACAGAAATAAAAAGGATTATGAGGGAATACTATGAACAATTGTATGTCAACAAATTAGATAAAATGGATAAATTCTTGGAATGCAAATTGTATGTGAAGAAAAGATGAGAGTTGATTGGGAAGGGCCTGGATAAACTACCGAAAGTGAGATAAAATCATTAATAGATTAGCGAAGACTTATGGTGTGGGAAACAACTAGGATTGATCCAAATTCTCAATTCTCTAATCTAGCATTTATAGCTCTCCCACACTACAACCCCTCAATCTTCATTCAAATCTTCTACAGAAATTTAAACCCCATACCAAATGTTTAAGTGGAATCTCTTAAGTAATAGCAGCATAAGCTCCTAACACACTGACCACCTTACTCCTGATTACTAAATTTTTGACCTCTGCTCAAAATACAAAAAAAAAAAAGAAAAGAAAGAAAACTACTTATACTCTCTGGCACTAGAGTGTAAGCAAAAACAGTGAGACTCTAGAGAGGAGATGACATTTGGAAGAAGGGAACAGCATTGGATGAGTGTCTTCATTTTCACGGATTCTAGCATAAGGGTAAGCTCTAGTCTGCATTGTGAGAAGTGGCTAGAATTCTAGTAGATCAAAGTTTTTCTGGCCTAAAGAACTAAAGGACATAATTTGGGACAATCACACATGCTGGAAAGTATGGGGGAGATACCATAAATGAGAAAGGGGAAGGAGCACCAAATTTTACATGTAAAATTACATATAAAATCTACCCAGTCTTTTACTGACCACTAAATCATGCATGTGGAATAAATTCTAAGTAGCCCAGTTAAGACCTGAGCTACTACTTGAGTTGCCTCCCAAGAGACAGAGCTTGCAGTTTGAGTCCGAACAAGTTAAGTGACTTCTAAAACAAAATCAATGTTCTTTGATGGAACATAAAAGAATCCAGTTTCTGCAAAATACCATACTCAAAAAATGACATTAAAGCATCATATTCAAAGCTCTTAATTAAAAAACAGGAAAACACACCCATTTTCAAGAAAAAAGACAACCAACAAAGAGAACAATTCCAAGATGCCCAGATGTTTGAATTAGTAGACACTGATTTTAAAGCAGCTATTAAACTAAGTTAAGGATATTAAGGGAAATAAGATCACAATTAGTTAAAAAGTAGAAAATATTAGCAGAGGACTAAAACCACTGACGTATACATGCATACCAAAAAAATTCAATATATTAAATAAAAAATCCACTGTATAGGCTTAACAGCAGAATGCAAACAGAAAAGAATCAGTAAACTTGCAGAAAAATCAATAGAAATTATTCAATCTGAACAACAGAGAAGGAGGTGGTTGGGGAAAAAAGCTTCAGGGACAGTATCAAAAGTTCTAACATAAATGCTACTGTTGTCCTAGAAGCCAAAGAGAGTGATAATATTTGAAGAAATAAAAGCTGGGAAATTCCCTGAATTTTGTGAAAAATCATAAAATTTCAGATTCAAGAAGGTCTGGGAAACATACTAAGGTTAATAGGAGGAAAATAATTTTGAGTGGCAGAATTCTTCTCTACTCATTTCCTTCCTTTATCAAAACCCACCTGTTTAATGGTAATTTTTGTTGAATTAAGCAGGCATAGAGCTTTTAACAACTAATATTTATTGCTATTTAGGTTTAGTTAGACATCCTAATCTTCTAGAATTGAAAAGGAATGACATAGTCTCTGCTAAAAAGGAACTTATATTCAAGTAGGGGAGAAAAACAATAATAATAACACATAAATATTTTATTTAATGATTAGTTATTATGATAAGTTCTATTACATAAATAAACTTGGTGCCATGTATAATGGGGTGAGGGTACTACTTTAGATCAAAAGGTCAGAAAAGGATACTGGAGTAGTCTAGATGAGAGATGATAGCTACTGAAGTACATTAGTGACAGTGAGGAAGTGTTAAGTGAGCATATTCAAGACAAAGATCTTGAGGTAGAATTGACAGATCTTACTAACTGAATGTGGGAATTGTGGATATTGAGGAATAAAGAATGGGATTCCCAGGTTCAGAACTCGCATGTGTGTATGACTGGTAGTAGACTGAAAAAGAAGAGGGAAAACAAGTTGGAAGGAGAGCTTGAGAGGATGAATTCAGTACTGGAAATGCTGAGTAAAGAGTATCTGTAAAATGTTGGATTGGAGATATCCAGTGGGCTATTGTGTAGATAGATCTGAGCTCAAGAGCACTCTACATTTGAGAGTTATCAATATACAAATGGTATTTGTGGCTTTCTTTAGAGAACTGGGATAGCTATTTTTATTTGCCCAGTAAAAATTTTCCTTTTCCTAACAATAGACCCTACTACCTTGGCCTGATCCAGGCCTAGACAATCATCCTACATCATCCTCTCATATGGGGAACATGACTCAAAGTGAAAATTGAAGTCTTTCCCCAGTTAGTATGTAGACATGGAGAGAAAGAAACTCTCTTCCTGAAGTTGCTTATTAGTTCATACGATGCTAAGCTAGATGCATATGATTATGGGGTTGATGGTAGTCATCATTTCCCCTGCCTCAGAAAGAGAACATATCTTTAGAACAAAGACATCTCTGCTGAATGTATGCAGAGAGAGTGCCTCGATTAGTGGCACTAAGTCTAGGACTGAGGTCTTGGTTCCTGTAACTCTGATCTTATTTCTCTCTTTTTCCAATATACATGAACCAGTAAATCTCCCCTCCACTTTTTTTTCCCTGAAGCTAGCTAAATAAGTTCTGCTACTGATCTTCTGGTTGACTTTAATAAATAAATAAATAATAAATAAATAAGTAAATACATTTTGCCACTGAAAATTTTTTACTAATACATTTATCCACTGAGACAAGATTAAAATCATTCAAGACAAAGAAAGGATAGAGGCAGGAATTGAGAACAAGTGCCAAGAAACCCCAACATTTAAGGAATAGGTAGAGAAGGGAATCTGAAAAAAAGACTGAGAAGAAATTGGCCATAGAGGTAAAAGGAAAGCCAGGAAAGAAGTACATTTTTATATTTTTTAATGGAAAATTTTATGTATATACAAAAATAAGGAATACTGTATAATGAACCTCCATGTATCCATCACTTATAAAAGTAATCAGCACAAGGCCAAATCTTGTTTCATCTATAAGCACATCCCAGTGTGTATTAATATGTTATTATTTTTAGAGATGGGGTCTTGCTGTGTTGCCTAGGCTGGCCTTGAACTCTCGAGCTCAAGCAATCCTCTTGCCTTAGCTTCCTAAGTAACTGGGATTATAGGTATACGCCACCATTCCTGGCAACCCGGTGTCTACTTCTAAAAGATAAAGATTCCTTTAAAAAATTAAGACCAGGTTGGGCATGGTGGCTCATGCCTGTAATTCTAACACTTTGAGAAGCTGAAGTGGGAGGATCAGTTGAGCCCAGAAGTTTGAGGTTGCAGTGAACTATAATGATGCCATCGCACTCTAGCCTAGGCAACAGAATAAGACCCTGTCTCAAAAAAAAATCAAAAAGTTATAACCACGGCATTGTTATAAAATCAAAAACATTAATATTTGCATAATATCATTTAGTATCATCAGTTTACAAATTGAATTGTATTATAATTTTTTGTGCAGTTGGTTTGTTTAAGCTAGGACTCAAACAATATCCACACATTGCATTTGGTTATGTTTCTTTTCTTTTCTTTTTATTTCAGAATATTATGGAGGTACAAACATTTTGGTTACATGTAATGCCTTTGCCTTGCCTAAGCCAGGGCTACAAGCTTGCCTTTCCCTCATACAGTGCACTCTACATCCATTAGTTAGTTGTGAGTTTACATACCACCACCTCCCCTTCCCACCTGACCCACTGAATATTACTTCCATGTGAGCACCTTAGTGTTGATCAGTTAGTACCAATTTGATGGTGAGTACATGTGGTGCTTGTTTTCCCATTCTGTGATACCTCACTTCCAAGGATGGGCTCAAGCTCTATCCAGGATAATATAAGAGTTCACCATTGTTTTTTTGTGGCTGAGTAGTATTCCATGGTATACAGATACCACATTTCATTAATCCACTCATGTATTGATGGGCACTCGGGATGTTTCCACATCTTTGCAATTGTGAATTGTGCTGCCATGAACATTCAAGTGCAGATGTCTTTATTATAGAATGTCTTTTTTTCGTTTGGGTAGGTGCCTAATAGTGGGATTGCTGGATCAATAGCCATTATTTTGGGGTTTTTGCTACATGTTTCTAAAGAAGAACAGGGTTTTGATTTTCTTCATGATATTTTTAGTTGGCTCCATAATGAAATAGGTTTTTTTGTTGTTGTTCTGTCATACAAATTCTCTTTTGATTGTAATCCTTGCATACATTATATTTCTACCATTCAAATTTTGATGTTACATATCTCTTATTGTTTTACTTCTTCCAAGAAAACCAAAATCATGATATTCCAACGACTAGAAATGATCCAACAAAGCTGCAAATATGTCTTCCATTGCTAGCGCACTGCTGCTAAAGTTATTACAGTATCGAGCAGCCTCCACCTTAGGTTCAGAGACTATCACGGAATAGGAGAGCAGGTGAGATTTTAAGAGCTGGATTGGGGGTGGAGTGTAGAAGATGCCAGTTCTGGGAATGCCTCTAAGATTTCTACTTTTATGTATTTAGCATAAATCCTGCCCTTTGGCAAATTCTTGCCTTTCCCTGAGGGATCAACTTTGTCATACAAATTTCTTTCCCTGTGGTATGTAAACCCTGGGTCTGGGGGTAAGAGTGCTAGGATGCACCATTTCACCTCTCTGCCACCCAGGACACAGCTTGTGTTCATAGGTTCCTATTAAATGTTTCTTTCTGGGAAAAAATTAAATTAAATTTTAAAAAGTACACATTGAAAGAAATACACAATTGAAATACACAATTGAAAGAAAGAATAATATTTCTGTTTCACTCTTAAATAACCATAGTTGCTTACTAATGGGATGTGTATACCTGTTGGGGACTGCGTCACTTCTCAAACCTTGAAATCAGATGGGACACCACTATCTTTCCTATTCCACATTGCATTTTGCCCAGCACTTGCTTGAGGTCGTAGCAACCACTGAAAACTGGGCTGGAAGATATATTATTCAAAAGAATATAATTTGATCTAATGTTGAAACTTTGAATTACCTCAAACTAGTGGATAGTTCACATGGTGTCTGACAGATGTCACTGTGTTTCCTTAAAAACTTAAAATACCATATGGTGTCCCTGTGAGTTTGGTATGGTGTCCTCCAGTTTAGGAGCTGGAGGTCATCTAGCCATTATTTTTCTGGAATACAGCAAGGATTGGCAAGCTTTTTCTGTAAAAAGCATTTGCCCAATAGCAAATGTTTTAGGCTTAGTGGCCATATGGTCTCTGTCACAACTACTCAATTCTGCGTTTATAATGTAAATCCAGCCAACATAGACAATATATAAACAAATGGGGTGACTGTTGCTATGGTTTGAATATGTGTCTCCTCCAAAATTCATTTTGAAACTTAATTGTCATTGTGACATTAAGAAGTGGGACCTTTCTGAGAAGGCCATTGGAGTAGGGCTCTGATCAAAGTGCTTGAGAGTGAGTTTGCCCTCTTCTGCTCTTCAACCATGTTAGGACACAGCATTTCTCCTCTCCAGAGGATGCAGCAGTGAGGCCCCATCTTGGAATTGGAGACTGGACCCTTTTTAGACACCAAACCTGCTGGCACCTTGATCTTGGACATCCAGCCTCCAGAACTGTGAGAAATAAGTTTATGTTATTTATGAATTACCCAGTCTCAGGTATTTTATTATAGCAAGCACAAATGGACTAAGATAACTGTATTCCAGCTGATTTATAGAAACAGGTGGTGGGCTGGACTTATCCTGAGGGCCTTAATTTCCTGACCCCTAGTTTGGAGGATAGAGTGGAGATTTTCATTTATTAGCTGAATTTTCCTTCAACGATTTACTCCAAGGTAAAGTGTTTTTAGAAAATGCAGTATAAACACTTCTCTTGGTCAGTTTTCCAAATGCATTGGTTCTCTAGCATCCTGCAAAGGTGGCTAATGAGGTTTTTTGGTTTTGACATTGGCTTTTTTTTTTTTTTTTGGTATCATTAAGATATGAAGCCATGGAATTCCCAAATACCCTTCACTCAGAGTTACCAGGTGTTAACATTTTGCCATATTTGTTTTACCATTCTCTCCCTCTTCCCTTCTCTCCTAGTGCTGTCGTACTTTCTCTCTTTCTTTCCCCTCCCGCACACATTTTTCCCTAAACCACTTGAGATTAAGTTGCAGACAATATTTCTCTGCCCCCAAGTTTCCTTGGTGTATATTTCCTAAGAATGGGGATGTTCACAGTACAATTATGAAAATTAGATCAGTTTTTATTAATACAATGCTCTTGTTTAATCTACAGGACTTACTCAAATGTTTGCAATTTTTCTAATAGAGTCCTGTATAGCAATTTTTTTTTCTGATCCAGAATCCAACACAGGATTAATCATGTATTGCATTTAGTCTCTATGTCTCTTTAGGCTCCTTTAATTCAGAATGATTCCTTAGCCATTCTTTCTCTTTCATGACATTGACATTTTTGAAGAGTATAGGGCATTTAGTAGAATGTGCCTCAATTTGAATTCATCTGAAATTTTCTTATAAATAGATTCCAGTTGAGCATTTTTGGCAGAAATAGCATGTGACTATTGTAATGTCTTTCTCACTGCATCCCACCAGGAGGCACAATGATGTCAACTGGGGCATATTGGTCATCATTAATAGCTACTCTCCAAGTTCTTCAGTAAACCATGTCCCCAGTTTCCATGGCCTTATGTAGTTCCCTGTCCTTGAATCTGGACTAGCCCTATGACTTTCTTGTAATGTGACAGATGTGAGTCTGTGTTACTTCTTACACTAGATCTGAAGAAGCTTGCAGCTTCTGCCTTGGTCTTTTGGAATGTTGTCCATGGAATGTTTGTTTGGTTGGAATGCTCGATCTGGGGGTAGGCAACCACCCTGAGAAGTCTGACAGAGACCACCAACCTGTGAGGAAGACCAGCTAGCCACTTGGAGAGAGATGTCTGGCGAGCACCCAACTATTCCTGACATCCTAACCACCAGATGTCTGAGTAAAGGAGCCATCTTGGATGTTTAAGCAAATCGATATTGAGCCTTCAGATGAATCAAGTCCCAGCCGACATCTGATTGTTACTGCATGATAGATCCCAACTAAGCCCCCTTAATCCACAGAACCATGAAAGATAATAAATTGTTTTAAGCCACCAAATTTTAGAGCAGTGTGTATGCAGCAATAGATCACCAAAATAGTACTGTTAACTTTGATCACTTGGTTAAGATAGTGTCTGTCAGGTTGTTCCATTCTACAGTTGTTATGTTTTCTTTTTAATTGACAAAAAATTTGTGGGGAGACACTTTAAGACCTTATTAATGTCATTTTTTTCATTAAACTTTCAGCTGCTTGTTTTAGTATGCCAGAATGGAATATTACTATGATAGTTTCAACATGATGGTTAAAGAAAGTCCTTGGCTGGGCGTGATGGCTCACACCTGTAATCCTAGCACTTTCAGAGGCTGAGGCAGATCACTTGAGGCCTGCAGTTTGAGGCCAGCCTGAGCAAGAGCAAGATCTTTTCTTTACAAAAAAATAGAAAATTAGCTGGGTGTGGTGGTGTGTGCCTGTAGTCCCAGCTACTTGGGAGGCTGAGGGAGGCGGTTAGCTCGAGCCTAGAAGTTTGAGGTTGCAGTGAGCTATGATGACACCACCTCCTGGGCATGCTAGCCCAGGAGACAGAACAAAATCCTGTCTCAAAAACTAAACAAACCTCTCTATTAATTCTTCTACACTTATTAGTTAGCATTCTGCTATAAGGAGATTTTTTCTTCTTTCTTATTTACTTATTATCAACATCTATCATAGGTTCTTATTTTATTCATTAAGTTTTAATTTGTTACTATTGTTGTTTACTTTGATGATCAGATTTCCAGATTTGGCCAATGGGAGCCCATTTCAGCCGGCTTCTTGTGCTTTGGTAGGTTTTGAAAGGTTCCTTGCTTTTTGCCAAGGAGGTTGGTTTCTTATAGTGGAAAATAGTATTTAGAGAACATAATCTATATGCTAGCATGCTTATTGCTAGTGAGTTGCTAATTGTTTCTAGGCTTTATTGATAGATGGGAATTTTTTTTAGGAGATGAGTTCATACTGATATATCCAGTTCAAATTTAAGAGTACAGGGCTCATATATATATATATGTGTGTGTGTGTGTGTATATATATATATATTTTTTTTTTTGAGACAGGGTCTTGCTTTGTTGCCCAGGCTAGAGTACAGTAACATCATCATAGCTCACTGTAACCTCCAGCTCCTGGGATCAAGCTTCCTGCCTCAGTCTCCCAAGTAGCTATGACTACAGATGTGCGCCACCACATGCAGCTAGTCTTTCTATTTTTTTGTAGAGATGAGGTTGTACTATTGCTTAGGCTGATGTCAAACTCCTGGCCTCAAGTGATCCTCCCATCTCTGCCTTCCAAAGTGCTAGGATTACAGGCATGAGCCACCTTGCCCAGCCTAGAAATAGTTTATTTTTTTGCAGTTCTTTTTGTCTTAACATATATCTCACTAGGGACAGATGGTCACATTACTCTATTTCAAATCACTTGAAATAATTCCTTTCTGTGTGATTAAGCCACTGGCTGAATACATAGTTACTTAAGTATATTTGTTTTCTTTTGCTGTAAATTTTAGGTTGCTTTTTAAATTTTGTTTTATGTTAGTTTTATAATTTTGTATGACATGGTTTCACAATCAAATTAACTCAGACAAGTCTAGCACACATTCTTAGCATTACTACTAACTTAAGATCCTGTCAGAGGGAGCCAGGAAATAGAATGGTATATAATACTAGCTTCACTTTCTTGGAATACACATCAAGAAGCAAATGTTTATCAAACTGTGCTTGTCCTTTTTCATGATTTATCTTCAATTTTTGAATTATACTATTTTCACCCATTGCTTAATTATCATTTCCTCATCAGAATTCAATTTTTTTTTTTTTTGAGACAGAGTCTTGCTCTGGTCACCCTGGCATAGAGTGCAATGGTGTGATCATAGCTCACTGCAACCTCAAACTCCTGGGCTCAAGCATTCCTTCTGCCTCAGCCTCCCAAATAGCTTGGACTACAGGTGTTCACTGCTACACCCAGTTAATCTGTTCTATTTTTGGTAGAGATGGGGATCTCACTATTGTTCAGGTTGGTCTAGAACTCCTGACCTCAAGCGATCCTCTTGCCTCAGCCTCCCAGAGTGCCAGGATTACAGGCGTGAGCCACCATACCCAGCCAGAATTCACTTTTTCTTAACCAGAGCTTGCTCTCACATATTATATATATTGAGATTTATATAAAGAATCATTTCATCACAATACCTGAAAGCAACAAGAATCTGTTCTCCCCAGGAGTGAATAGCAAAGAATGTTTGCTAAGTGTTATAAAAAATGTATTCATTTTAGAAAATTTGTCCATGTTTTCCACACTTCAAAAAACCTAGTTGCTTATCATTCTATCTACAAGATTTTATATCTTTCTCTTTTTGCTTAGTACATATTTTCCCATGGAATTAAAAATTTTGCAAGAACAACATTCAAATTGAGTTAAAATACCTCAGAGCAGTGGTCCTCAACCCTTTTGGCACCAGGGACTGGTTTCATAGAAGACAATTTTTTCACAGACTGGGGGGGGGGCAGGTGGAGTTCAGGTGGTGATGCAAACAATGGGGAGTGGCTGGATAGATAAAAGTTCACTGGCTTGCCCACCACTCCTCTCCTGCTGTGTGGCCTCCTGGTTCCTAAGTTTCATGGAAGACAATTTTTCCACTGATGGGGTAGGGTGGTGGGGAGGTGGTCCCTAACAGCCCACAGAGCAGTACCAGTCCACAGCCTAGGGGTTGGGGGCCGCAGCCTCAGAGGACCCTGGATACAAATTCAGAACATCAGAAGGAGGATTGCTGCTCTCCTCAACATATATACAATTATTTAAGGTACTCGCTGTATCAAGGGTATGATGTGAATATTTGGTTTAAATAGGACATTATTTAAAATGACAGTTATGTTAAAATATATTTTGGTTTTGTTAATGAACCTGCAAAAGGTTTTTCTTTCCTCCCACCCCCCAGTTGTTCGCTGCACAGAAAGCCAATTACTGAGACAATAAGGATTGTCAAGGAAGAAAGGAAGTTTATTGCAGAGGATGTAAACCAGGAGGTGGGAGGACTGCCTCAAATCCTGCCTTCTTGACTGATGGGGTCAAGGGTTTTTCTAGAGGTGAAATGAATAATGTATGAAATGAGTATCACTGTGTTTGAGGTGGAGTATAAGGCACACAAGAGCAGTGAGAAATCACACTCCCACAGGATAGAAAATGGCAGATAAGTCTCTCCCAGGGTGGAGATTTTAGTAGTATAATGAGCTGGTGGTTAATATCAGTCATCCTTTTGGTTTTGTGCTCATATGGATGATGGGGAGTAGAAGCTCAGTGGATTCTTGGGCAAGATTCATGGTACAATGCCTTATCTTGACATCTCTGAACAATTGGGTAGTGTAAGGCATTATCTCGCTACTGCAAGGAGGGGTCCGCTGTTTCTGAGAAACAACTCAAAAGGGAAAGGGGTCAATGAAACAGAAAACTACAAAATTCTGGTTGGCAAATTTTACTGGCCGGGGAACTTGAAACATATGAGAACTGCAAAAAGATGTTTTGTTCACGGACACGGTCACAGTTTGGCCTTTGTCAAACATAATCTTTTAAGAAGAATTCACCTTGAGAATAGTCTGACAAAGTTTAGTGCTAACTAGATAAATCCTGACATATTCTTGGTGATTCTAGAGATGAAACAAATGAAACAAGTCTAAGCCCATAAAGTGTCTCATCCTTTATGCCTGAGTATGACTGTGTTCATCAGATTTATGTTCCTGCATGAGATATTCAGGAATTTCTTCAAAGATTCAGAGAAGGAAAAATGATGAAAATATAACAAAAAATGACAACTAGCTGTTTAAACAACCCATTGCCATGGTTTTTGGAGGGATGGGGAAAATACTGAGGGATTTTAACTGTTTTGCAGGGTCTGTGTGTGTAAGAACAAGAAAATCTGGTTGATGACCGCATTAAGTACTGAAATGACCTTTTGCCACTTTGGCCAGTGATCCTAGCGATATAAACAAGTGGACCACAACTCCAACCCTTGATGAACAACCTATGCAAACACCAAATTTCCTCCTTCCTTCCTTCTGGATAGGAGGCTGTTTCCTTCCCAAAGCGGTGGACCCCCAAGTCTTAAGGTTTTCTTTACAACTTCCTGGGGTACCAGCTGAACGGAGTCTTCACCCGCCCCTCTTACTGGCAGGAAAAGAGAAAGCACCACTTCTACCAGCCTCAGCAGCACGTTGAGGCACCTGGAATCCCCGGATGTGAGAGCTACTCAGAAATACAGAACCGGGGCCAACCGCCAGGGACTGCCGTAGGTAAGGGGACAGAAAAAGCTAAAGGGGCAGGGTGGGGTTACACCCACCCCTTTTATTTTTTATCATAAATGGGGGAAGTGGACATCTTTGGCTAGCAGCGCGTGCACAGAGAAAATCTAGAGCCTCTCCTGATTGAGGATCCCACCCGAGAACGTGGACACAAGTAGGGCAGTAGGCCCACGGCCAGCCTTGTACCCGCAGGCCCAACGGGCCACTCCGTAAGGAGGCCAGGGAGCCCGGCCACAGCAGCGTACAATGCGAGCGAGTAGAGAACGCGCAGCCGCAGAAGGGGGAGGGATGGCGCAGGCCTTCTGAGCTCTGATTGGCTGGTGGTGCTCGTTGCCTGGTGCCATTTATTGTTGGAGCGGCGCACCTGACGTAGTCTGCGTCTAGCACGTGCAGCCGTTTAAGCGGCGTCGCCGCTTGCGAGGAGTGGGGGAGAGCAAGCAGCGCAGAGGTGAGTAGGCCAGCGGCCTTTCTCCCGGCCTCGGCCTGGCCGTCTGGGCTTCCCAGTAGCCGGCCTTGGGGCCAAACGAAGAGCAGATGGGGTGGGCAGGGGTTTGAAGCCTTTTTGGGAGCCTTTACGACCTCTGCCTGAGGGTCCTAAATCCCCCACAGGTGCCCAAAGTCTGGGTGAGAGGCCTGCAGAGGAGGCCTGGACGTTTTTCCAGTCCCTGCGCGGCTTTTTCTCTGACCAAAAATGGTTATAAAACCGTTGGTGTACAACTCGTTTTTGGTGAAAATGGTTTTTCTTTGTTGGAGGGATTTGGGCCACTAACCTTTCTGGCTTTCCCTCGCTAAGCTCCAAGGCCTCTCTTCCCCCTCAAAAATAAACAAATAAATAAAAAAGCCCCTAACCCAACATCTTGTTTACCTTTGTAGGGAAGCAGGTAAGGGGCGAAATTTTGAGTGGTTTCTGAAAAACTTTCCCTTTCCTTAATATCCAGTAAGCCATTTGGGGACCCTTTGAGGGAGGAGATAAATTCTATGAACAGACTTTGGGGAAAGCATCACTGGGGACATGATTGCTAACATGATTTGGTAAGTGATTAAACGTTTTTAAAGATAAAAAGGATGAATATAATGCCACCTCTTGGTAAGAAGCAAGACCTAATACCTTTTTGCAAAAACTTTTGGGAAAATCAGCACCGAGTTGAGTAGTTTTGAGAAGTGTATGTGAAACAATGGTAGTTTGTACTTACAAAGATTTGATTCTGATCTAATGGAGGCCCAAAGTGCATTTTTGTTTTTTTTTAAAGAGAGCTTGAAGCCACCATGGGAGATGAAGATTGGGAAGCAGAAATCATCAAACCTCATGTGTCTTCCTATGTTCCTGTATTTGAGAAGGTAATGAAATTTAAAGTTTGCAGTTATTAAATGATATGGATTGTATCAAAGTTGTGGTGGGAAAGTTCTAAATTATACAATCTGTTTCAGTGTGTATCTCCATGTGATTGTTAAGAGGCATGCCATGCTTCAAATAGAATAAAATAGACTGAGGTAATTTGATAATTAAAAGCTAAATTAGATGTAATATTAATGTTCTAATTTAAATGTCAGTGATTTAGGACTTCAAGTGAAAGCAAATTTGTACAAATGTGATTGAGTGTCTCTGAGAGACACTTGTGTGGAAAATTGAAAATAATTTGGTTCTGGGTGATAATTTAAATTCTGAAAATTGGTTTTGTGCAAGAAGGGCTGTCAAGATAAATATATTAGGTTGATTCAGATGGTACCATCAGTTTGTACAAATCATCAGATCATTTTTTATTAATGGCATTTGAATAGTTTCATTGTAATTCAGAAGTAGGGGCTCTGGGGTAGGCTTTTGGGTTTTAGTTCTGGCTTGAAAATTGAGTTTAAAAAGATTTAAGAGTGTGCTTTAGGAGATAATATATGTTAAGGGATTATTTTCGCATTAAGTGTTGTTTACTTAATAGTGTCTCCAAAAGTTTATCTTTTTTCTTCAGAATTTCCAGTTTGTATGTCAGTCAGTTCTGACACTTTTTGATTTCTAGTGATGCCTGAATGCAAGTTCTTATTTTACACAAAAATATAAAATATACAATCCTTTGTCTTCATTGTATTTAATCTGTATATGGAGTTAATATTAAAATACCTGAAATATCGTTCTGGATTCATCATGTTTCTTAGAACTCATTTTAGAAATAACATATTTTGTATGTTATCCCTTTATAGTCCTCATCCCGTCAAAAAAATAACTATTTGAGAACAGAGGAAAAAATCATCTAAGGGTCTTGCTTGTTAGACAACCATTCCTGTTAATTTTTTTTTTCCCTCCTTTAAGAGATAGTCTCCCTCTGTGGCCCAGGCTAGAGTGCAGTGGCATAGCTCACTGCAACCTCCAGGTCCTGGGCTAAAGCAGTCCTCCTGCCTCAGCCTCCTGAGTAGCTGTGACTACAGGCATGTGCCACCACACCCAGCTTATTTTGTCTAGTTTTGGTAGGAATAAGGTCTGGTTCTTGCTGAGGCTGGTCTCAAAATCCTGAGCTCAAGTGGTCCTCCCACCTGGGCCTCTCAGAGTGCTAGGATTACATATGTGAGCCACCACACCTGCCCCATTCCTGTTAAATTTTTAGTAAATTTTCTTGTTTATTTTTCCCGGATATGTTTTCCTGTCATTGTAATGGTAGAATATAATAGTAAGTTTTGAATCCATCTTTTACTCTTCAGCACTATTCCATATTACTAACTTCCTAGAAATAATTTCTTATGGGTATGTAATATCTTGTGGAAAAGATCTATTAATACCATAATATAAATGGTTTTCACTTTGTGGATATTTAAGGTGGTATTAGTTTTTCACTGTGGTATTGTCTTGAATATCTATAGCTTAAGGTGTTTTTTTTCCCCCTTGGCACTGTGCTAATGAGGATAATATTTTAATTTGGTAATTTTTTTCCAAAAATGGAATTACTTGGTCAAAGGACATGTTATAATTCTTTTCCCCCCTGGTTCTCAATAGATTTGTATTATTATATGAAGTTTGATTCACAGATACAGACTTTCTTCCACCTGGACTTTAATAGTCATCTGTCCAGTTTTTATTTTTTCTTAGTCTGAGATGTTTGTCTTCGTGAAGTGTTCAATCAGCACACTGCACTATCACATGTGCATATTTATTGCATTGGATTTCTGCCATTGAGGGTCACTGACTCAGATCTTTCAAATTTACCTTTTAGAATCTTTGTGCTATTTAACATAATTAGTTTCTTGACATTGGGAATACTAAATTGAATATTAATTTATGTTGACAATTCTACTTTATTGTTATTACATTTGTGTGGGGTCAGTTTGAGTAAGTTTTTTGCATTTGTTGGCAAACTTGACAACTGGTACTGGTTGTGCTATTATTTGCCCTAGTTGACTTGAAGGACCATTTTGCCTTCCTAGGTTGAATAAAAGTGCAGAAACTAGGGATGGGTAAACACCATTTTTATGTAAAAGAAATCTGAGGTCTTTTATTCTGCATAGTTTCTTTTAAAGGCACCATTTTGTTTTTCTAAGTGAATTTGCATTTCAAGAGAAAGCTAGCTTCCATTTTAAATTTATAGTGGCTTTGAAACAGTCTTTGGTTATTCATATCATCTAAAATGTATCTGTAATGAGCCTTGCAAAGTGCTTCTCAGGAGCTTTATTTGGAGATTTAATGTTGAGACACACTTATATAATTTTGAACTAATAGGGCACTGGTAGGACTGGTAGAATTAGGTAAAATGTCCTGATTTTAGATTTTAAAATCTGATTTTAGATTTTAAATTTAAAGTGAGTGTACCAGATGGGGATAGAACAATGGAAGATGTGAAGTTAAGAAAAATTCAATAATCTAGTAATTTATATAGTCCAGAAATATCAGTGGTTAGGCATTTGCACATTGCTTGCAGGCTTATTGGGATGAGTGTTAGAATGGATGGGTGTGGTGAGTCTATTAGGTATTCAGTTTGCTTACTAGCTGACCATGCTTCTTACTAGCTGACGAGGGGAATAAGTCTATATAGTGATCGCTTCTGTCTGATCTATTTGCCTTTTTTTGTGGCACATTTTAGAAGGCAAAATTTCTGGTTAAAGTGGAAAAAAGCTTGAGATAATTAGTCCCTCTACAATAATTTTATTTAGCAGAGGTAGCAGAGTTAGTGATAATTGTTTAGGTAAGAAACTAAACATGTATATGATATTCCAGAATTGAAAGTAAGAGTATAGGTGAAAAGAAATGTGTCCATCAGAGTGCAAAAGGATTATTTATAACTTCATATGAAAACCTTTACGTGTTAAACATTTTGAAATTTCTGCATTGATTCATTTGGGTGGTTTAAAAAATTGTAAATGATTTACAGGTAAGTGTTGTAATTGTAAGCTAATGACAAGACATTCATTTAACATACTTTTATGGAGTCCTGCTAGGAACTAGAGATAGTGGTGAACATGATAAGGTGCTTGCTATCATAGACATTGTATTTTTTTTTTTTTTTTTTTTTTTTTGAGACAGAGTCTCACTTTATTGCCCAGGCTAGAGTGAGTGCTGTGGCATCAGCCTAGCTCACAGCAACCTCAAACTCCTGGGCTCAAGCAATCCTGCTGCCTCAGCCTCCCAAGTAGCTGGGACTACAGACATGTGCCACCATGCCCGGCTAATTTTTTCTATATATATTAGTTGGCCAATTAATTTCTTTCTATTTATAGTAGAGATGGGGTCTCGCTCTTGCTCAGGCTGATCTCGAACTCCTGAGCTCAAATGATCCGCCTACCTCGGCCTC
>VSMD01077402.1:0-53191 GCA_008750895.1 Mirza zaza | reverse complement strand
TTTTGAGACAGAGTTTCACTTTATTGCCCAGGCTAGAGTGAGTGCCGTGGCATCAGCCTAGCTCACAGCAACCTCAAACTCCTGGGCTCAAGCAATCCTGCTGCCTCAGCCTCCCAAGTAGCTGGGACTACAGGCATGTGCCACCATGCCCGGCTAATTTTTTCTATATATATTTTAGTTGGCCAATTAATTTCTTTCTATTTATAGTAGAGATGGGGTCTCACTCTTGCTCAGGCTGGTCTCAAACTCCTGAGCTCAAAGGATCCGCCCACCTCGGCCTCCCAGAGAGCTAGGATTACAGGCTTGAGCCACCGCGCCCGGCCTGAAAAATTTTTATTTTTAAATAATGAGTTGTTTACAAAGGTGATGAAACTAAAGTAGTTATTTGTATGTTCTTCACCTTCCTCTCATATTAACATCTAATTATCTAAAGCAGGAAATTAACATTGATGTACTGGTTTTAACTGAGCCATATACCTCATTGATATTTTCAGTGTTATTGTCATTTTATTGGTCAATAATTTAATGCTGGATTCTACTTTGCATATATTTGTCATCTGCCTCCTGTTTGGAACATTTCCTTGGTCATTGATTTTCATGATCTTTAATTTTGAATAGTTTACAGAATATCTGATTGTTAATATTGCTAAGTTTGGTTTTGTCTGATCTTTGATCTTTAGATTTATCTTATATATTTTTGGCAAGAACACTATAGAAATGATTTTGTGCTCTTCTCAGTTCATCACCAGGGTGCACATGATGTTAGTAGAGATGTTACTTTTATTACTTAAGTATCTTTTAGAGAAATACTGCAAACAATGTTTGTGATTATACCTTTTTTTTTTTTTTTTTTTTAAAGAGACAGGGTTTTTGCTCTGTCTCCCAGGCTAGAGTACAGTGGTATAATCATAGCTTACTGCATCCATAAATTTATGGGGCTCAGGTGATCCTTCTGCCTTCACCTCCCACGTGGCTAGGACTACAGGGGCAAGCACCTGGCTATTTTTTAAAATTTATTCTTCTTTTGTAGAGTTGTCTTGCTATTTTGCCCGGTCTGGTCTTGAACTCCTGGGCTCAAGCAATCTTTCTACCTCAGCCTTCTAAAATGCTGGGATTTCAACCATGAGCCACCATGCTTGGCCTGTCATTATACTTTCGTCTACTTATTTTAGCCTGCATTGATATCTTTGCCTGCAATTATAACTACTATGGTGGTTATCAGATGATTATTTTTTAATTTCGAAGAATTTTATTATGTATGTTTGTATTATATATGTATATTTATGAGACAGAGTCTTGCTCTGTTGCCCTCGGTTGAGTGCAATGGCATCATCATAATAGTTTTCTGCAACTTTAAACTCATGGACTCAGCCTCCCAAGTAGCTGAGACTAACAGGCACATGTCACCATGCCCAGCTAATTTCTTTCTTTTTTTTTTTTTTAAGTAGAGACAGGGGAGGAGAGATCTTGCTCTTGCTCAGGCTGGTCTCAAACTCCCAAGCTCAAGTAATTTTCCCACCTTGGCATCCCAGAGTGCTAGAATTATAGGCATGAGATACCTCGCCATGATTTTATGTTTTATTAATAAGAGTTGGAATTTTGTACTCTAAGGAAGTGTTGTCTCATCCCTTTATGTTCAGTTATTCATGTAAATGTGGACACATGGGTGTTTGCTTTATTCTAGGCATGAATTCATCAATGTCATTTTTATTTTAATCAGATAGCTTTCTAGTGGTTTCTTAAGTTGGCTCCTTTGTCTTTTCAACGTTACCTTACTTCGTAGCCACACAACACTGTTCATTTTTATTTTTGTATTACCCTGCTCCAATTGTGGAACCAGCAATTTCTCCTTGGATACCTAGTTAATTATGGAGAATTGGTATTTAGAAAGAAAGAGATGATTTCTAGGAATCTTAATTTCTTTTAAATTATCACTGTTTATAAGCCCTCACAGAAAGTAGATGTATATGTACTAGCATTTTCTCATTTTTTTATTTGTGGTTTAATACACTTAAGAAATATAAAATTTATGGTCTTGACTATTTTTATGTATACAGTTCAATGATATTACATACAATTCATGTTGTTGTCTAGTTATCACTACCATCTTTCTCCAGAACTCTTTCAGTCTTAAAAATCTGAATCTCTATACCTGTTAAAAAATAACTTCCCATGTCCTCTTTCCCCAGACCCTGGTAACCATAATTCTAATTTCTGTCTCTAATTTTGACTACTATAGGTATCTAAGTGGAAACTTTATATTTCTCTTTTATTTTTTCTCACTTTAAATCAAAAGCTATATATTTCTCTTTTTGTGACTTCCTATTTTATTTAGCATAATATGTTGAAGGTTTTTCCATGTTGTACCATTTGTCAGAATTACCTTTTCTCAGGTAGAATAATATTGCATTATATGTATATACCACATTTTGCTTATCCATTCATTCATTGATGGGCACTTGTTGTTTCCTTTTTTTAGCTATTGGTATTAATGATGCTGTGTACATGGGTGTACAGATTTCTTTTTGAGTCTTTGCTCTTAAGTTATCTTGAGTGGAATTGATGGATCATATGGTCATTTTATTGATTTTGTTAAGGAAAAATTATGCTGTTATATTGTTTTTTCACAGTAGCTGTATCATTATACATTCCCACTTAACACTACAAAGGTGCCCATTGTTCCATATCTATAACATTTTTTAATTTTTTGTTTTCTTGGAAGTAGCTATCCATAGAGCTCTGAGGTGTAATCTTACTGTAGTTTTTATTTGAATTTCCCCAGTGAGTAAGTGATTTTGAGCATATTTTCATTTACTTACTAAAAATCTGTACACATTTTTACCCATTTTTTGTTTTATATTGAGAGAGGGTCTCAAGCAATTCTTTTGCCTCAGTCTCCCGAGTAACTGGGAGTGTAGGTGTGCACCACTGTGCCTGGCTAGTTTATTTAAAACCTATCTAATTTTTTATTTGTTTTGTTTTAATGTTTGTGACATCCGGTTTGTCTACTTTTTCTGTCGTTGCTTGCATATTTTATGCGCTACTTAAGAAATCATTGCCAAATAAAAAAATGTCATGAAGCTTTTTGCCCTATATTTTCTTAGTGTCATAGTTCAAAGTATTATAAGGTCATAGATACATATTGAGTTAGTTTTTGTGTATGATCTAACTTCATTCTTCTGTATGTAGATATCCACTCTTTCCTTCACCATTTGTGGGAAACTTTGTCTTTTCCCCTTTGAATGGTCTTGTAAAGTTGTTGAAGATAAATTGATCATTTATGTAAAGGTGTATTACTGAACCCCTTTGTTCTATTTCCTTATACTATGTGTTTGCATTTATGCCAGTACCACAGTATTTTGATTACTGTAGCTTTGTAATGAACATTTTGAAATTTGGAAGTGCTACTCCTCCAGTTTTGTTCTTTTTCAGGATTGTATTGGTTGTTCCAGTTCTTTCATACACCACATGAATTTTAAGATTTTTTTCTTTCTATTTCTCTCAGAAATATCATGAGGAATTTAGTAGGGATTAAATCTGTATATTGCTATCGGCAGTATTGATATGCTAATAATATTGTCTTCCAATCTATAAACATAGTATATCTTTTTGTCTTTGATTTCTTGTAGCAATGTACATTGATTGATTGATTGATTGATTGACAGAGTCTCACTTTCTTGCCCGGGCTAGAGTGCCATGGTGTCAGGTTGGCGCACAGCAACCTCAAACTCCTGGGCTCAAGAAATCCTTCTGCCTCAGCTTCCCGAGTAGCTGGGACTATAGACATGCACCACCATGCCCAGCTAATTTTTTCTATATATATTTTTAGTCGGCCAATTAATTTATTTCTATTTTTAGTAGAGACGGGGTCTCGCTCTTGCTCAGGCTGGTCTTAAACTCCTGAGTTCAAATGAAATCCTCCTGCCTTGGCTTCCCAGAGTTGCTAGTACTATAGACAGGAACCACTGCGCCCAGCCCAGAGATACTTTTTTACTTCTTTTCCAATTTGGATGCCATTTCTTTCTGTTCTTTCTTTTTTTCTTGTTTTTATTTAACATAATTTCTCTAGCTGGGATTTATTATACTATGTTGAATAGAAGTTGAGAAAGCAAGCATATTTGCTTTGTAGCTAATTTTAGAGGGAAAGCTTTTAGTATTTCACTATTCAGAATGATGCTCCTTCTGATTTTTCACATATGGCTTTCACTGTCTTAATGCAGTTTCCTTTTTTTTTTTTTTTTTTGTCAGCATATTATGGGAGTACAAATGTTTAGGTTATATATATTGCCCTTGCCACCACTCCCCCTCGCCTACAGCCCTGGAGTTTCCTTCTTTTCCTAATCTTTTTGAGTGTTTAACGTTTCATTTCTTAGTCTGTATCTTTCTGTGGTAACAGGCCTTATGAATTTGTGAAAATGTTTCCTCCTTGGGAAAATTTGTTAGAAAAATTTGAGAAGAATTGGTGTTAGCTCTTTAAGTATATGATGGAATTCTGCAGAGAGCCATCTGGTCCGGAGCTTTTCTTTATTGGAAGATTTTTCATTACTGGTTTGATCTCCTTACTATATATGGATCTATTCAGAATTCAGATTTTCTTTTATTTTTTTGTGGCTTAGTTTTTGTAGGCTTTTGTTTTCTATGTTTCTGGGAATTTGTGCATTTTGTCTAAGCTACCCAATTTGTTGACATAAAAATGCTATGGAACTCTTATAATTTCTATAGAATTAATGTATCAAGTTTCATTTCTTATTTTGGTAATTTGGGTCTGCTTTCATTTTTTAATCTATTTTATTTTAGTTTTTAGTCCATCTACCTAAAGGTTTGTCAATTTTGTTTGTTTTTGTTTTTAAAGAACCAACTTGGTTTTATTAATTTTGTCTTTTGTTTCCAATCTCTGTTTTTTCATCTCTCCTCCAATCTTTATTTTCTTCCTTTTTCCTCTCTTCATGTTTATTTTGTTGTTTTTCTAGTTTGTTACCTTTTTAAGTTAAGCTGTTGAATTTTTTCTTTTTCTTTTCTTTTCTTTTTTTGAGACAGAGTCTCACTGTGTTGCCCTGGCTAGAGTTCCATGATGTCAGCCTAGCTCACAGCAACCTCAAACTCCTGGGCTCAAGCAATCCTACTGTCTTAGCCTTCCAAGTAGCTGGGACTACAAGCATGTGCCACCATGCCCGATTAATTTTTCTATATATATTTTTACTTATCCAGCTAATTTCTTTCTATTATTTTTAGTAGAGATGGGGTCTTGCTCTTGCTCAGGCTAGTCTCCAACTCCTGAACTCACCTCGGCCTCCCAGAGTTCTAGGATTACAGGGGTGAGCTACCACGCCTGGCCTCTTTTTTTTTTTTTTTTTTTTTTAACTGATAGTATTTATAGGTGTAAATTTCCCTCTTAGCAGTAGTTTCAGTCTGTTCCCCATTTTTATTATGTTGTATTTTCATTTTCATTCTTCCATAAGCATTTTCTAATTTTCTTTCAACTTTTTTGGTCTACCTGTTTGTGTTTTTTCATTTCCATAAATTTGGGAATTTTTCAGGGTTTTTCTTTTGTTATTGATTTCTAACTGCATCTTATGGTCAGAGAAGTTGCTTTGTCTTTCTATTTATCTTTTTAAATTTATGTTATAACTAGGTATTTTCTAGAAAATGTCCTATGTGCACTTGAGGGAATGTGCATTTTTTTGTTGTTGTTGATAGAATATATATTTTTTTGTTGTGTTTATGTCTTCTAGATATGATTGGTTTCTTGTGGTATTCTGGTGCTCTGTTTTCTTTCTTATTTTCTGTATGGATGCTGTGCCCATTATTAAGAGTAGACTTTGCATGTGTTATTGATGAACTGTTTTTCCCTTTTTTCTGTCATTTTTTGTTTATATAATTTGATGGTTTGTAGTTAGGTGCCTAAATGTTTGTAATTATTATCTACGTGCTGTACATCCTTTTATTGGTATATAATGTACATTTTTGTCCATTGTATCCATTGTATTTGAAGTCTGTTTTGTCTGATAGTATAGTCATAACTTTTCTTCTTACTATTTGCATTATTTCTCCTTTGTCTTCCTCTTTTCAACATACTTGTGTCTTTGGGCATAAGATGAGTCTGGTTAAATAGCATATAATTGGATCATTTGCTTTTTTGAAATTTTCTTCACATTTCTGTCTTTTGTTTGAAAGTTTAATATATTTGTATTTAAAGTAATTACCATTAAAGAAGACTTAATTTTTGTTTATAATGTATCATATAGTTGTTTTATTTTCTTTTTGGTCCCTCATTTTCTGCATGACTTTCTTCTTTTGTTAGTGAAATTCTTTTGTCATTTCCTATTGTGTATATTTTTTAGAACTTCATGGGTACTGTGGAGATTACCTTTAGTATCTAAAATTTGTAGCACCAATCTGAATTTACACCAGCTTAACTTCAATAATGTACAAAAATATCTGTTCCTTTAACATCTTCATCCCTATTCTATCAGTTGATGTCACAAAATTATGTATTTAATATATTGTGTATCCAAACATTTTTTTTTTAAATTCAGTCTCCTAATGACAAATTGTGGATTTACAACATTATAATAATACTAGCTTTTATTCTATTTTTTAAAGATTTATTCTCTTAAGTCATAATAGAAACAAAAAGGGATGATGCACCATTGTTACAATAAGACTACCTTTTATAATTGCCTAAGTATTAACATTTAATGACATATTTATTTCTCCCTATGGCTTCTATTAGTATTTACTGTTCTTTAATTTTAACCTTCAGGAGTCTTTAGCATTTTTTTGCCAGGCAGGTCTAGTGATAACAAACTCCTCAGTTGTTTGTTTCTCTGAAAATTCTCCATTTCTAAAGGAAAGATTTTTTGGATATTGGATTCATAGTTGAGTTAGCTTTTAGCACATTAAGTATGTTAGTCTTCTTCCTTCTAGCCTACAGAGTTTCTGATAAGAAATCAATTGATAATACCTGGTATGTGACAGCTCATTTCTTTGTTGCTGCTTTTAAAATTCTCCTTGTCTTTTGCTATTGGTAGTTGAAATACATTGCATCTCAGTGTGAGTCTCTCATTTACTACTGCACAGTTTGTTAAGGTTATTGGATCTTAATATTCATGTCTTTCATTGAATTAGAGAAGTTTTTGTCCTGTATGTCTTAAGATAGTCTCTTTACCTATTATCTTTTCTCTTCTTTTTGTGGGATTTCCACAATATGTGCATTGACCCACTTGAGTAGTGCCCAGAGGTCCCTTAAACTCTGTTCACTATTTTTTTATGTTTTTCTCTTTTGTTTCTTCAGACTTGATAGTTGATATGTTCTCATTACTTCAAGTTTACTGATATATTTTGGTACCTGCTCAAATGTTTTGAGTTCCTCTAGTGAATGTTTCATGTCTATTACTGTACTTTTCGTGCCCTATAATTTATTGTTTATACACATTCTAGTTATCAGTCCTTTATTAAATGTGTAGCATGCAGTCATTTTCTTTCCTTTTGTATCTTGTTCGCTTTAGTGATAGTTTCTTTGGCTATGCAGAAGCTTTTTAATTTGATCAGGTCCCATTGTTGCTTTGATTGCTTTTGTAGTCTTCTTCATAAATTTTGTGCCTAGGCCAGTGTCTCTAAGAGTCTTTTCAACATTTTCTTCTAAAATTTGTATGGTTTCATGCTTTAGGTTGTCCATTGTGAGTTGATTTTTGTCAGAGGTGAGAGATGTGAATCCTGTTTCCGTCTTGTACATGTGGGTATTCACTTTTCCTAGCTCCATTCTGTAATTTAACTGTTATTATGAAAAATTTTAAAGACTCCAGAAATGAAAACAGTAATAAAACTTTATAGACCTAGACCTAGCAGCTAAAACTAATAATTATCAACATTTTACCATATTTTAAGAAATTATAGCTACCATGGTATTTAAATCCTTAATAGGTTTATATGTTTACAGATCATACTTTTAAAGAACTATGGCAGGCCTTGTAGAACCTTGTCAGGTTGGAAGTCCACATTAATTTAGCTGTAATCAAATAAGGGTACATTCAAGAAATTTAATTAGATATGCTTACAAATGTACATTATTTTATAAATCTATGTACTCAACGATTTCAAAAAATTAAAACTATTTGTCTAAAGTTAATCTTTTAATGACTTTGTCATGTCTGCTTTTTGTTAGAAAGGATTTGGATATTTGGTTGCAGTATGGTGGTCTGAACTTTCATTTGATCCTCTAGATGAGTATCACTTATTTGTGACCTTAAGGGCATCTTGATTTGGGTTAGGTAGGAGAATGTAGATTCCCATCAAGAAGTGATTTTTTTGTTTTGCTTTATTTTTGAGACAGAGTCTCGCTCTATTGCCTGGGCTAGAGTGCTGTGGTATCAGCATAGCTCACAGCAACCTCAAACTCCTGGGCTCAAGCAATCCTCCTGCCTCAGCCTCCCAGGTAGGTGGGAATATAGGCATGCACCACCGTGCCTGGCTAATTTTTTTCTATTTTTAGTTGTTTGGCTAATTTCTTTCTATTTTTAGTAGAGTCGGGGCCTCGCTCTTGGCTCATACTGGTCTCGAACTCCTGAACTCAAGCAATCCTCCAGCCTCAGCCTCCCAGAGTGCTAGGGTTACAGGCTTGAGCCACTGTGCCTGGCCTAAGTAGTGGTTTAAAAGCAAGAAAACTTTTTTTTTTTTTTTTTGGCATGGATGTGGGTATTCTACTGCATCTTTCCATATTTTAGTTGGATCTTTCTTAGCATCAAACAGTGACTTAAAATGTCATCTACTGAAAGCTGAATCAATACCATCTTAGTTTTTTAGGTGCCTTGGTAATATCAACTAGGTGATAATTAGGATGCTAATTGTAGTATGATGTCATGACAAGTCATTGAACCTTTCATTGTATTTTCCAATTAATAGTTCTATAACATCTATGTATTCTTCATACAGTTGACTTATATATCATCTTAGTCATCAGTGACCTTTGATAATTGAGGAAAATGTTTATCCAAAATTTTCTTTTGAAGAAGAAGTGTTTTGAAAAAGTTTTTTTTTTTTTTTTTTTCCCAAATGCTTGGATTTTTTGACACATATCACATATAGACTTTATATTATCTTAGTAAGAAATATTCAAGTCCTTTTGATTTGACATGATAGCACAAAGAAATGCTGCATTCCTATAGAAATCTTCTTTGAATAATTCACGTTCCTGATTCTGTTCTTAATAAAATTTAATTATCTGTTTTTGCAGAGATAAAATTTTGGCTAACACTGTCCCTGTGATAGCCAACACACTTTAGAATGATAAGGTAAATCCACACTGAATACCTCATCATTCAAATTTAGCATGAACATAGCAGCTCTCAATTTAGTCCTCATGGCTTACTGACATTCTAGTGAGGCCAATCTGGCAGGATTATTTTGTTGAAATTGTTTGTTATTTTAAATGTGTTTATTTTAAAATAAGATATAAAAGATGATCAATCATGTATTAAGAAAAGCACACATTGTTGGAATTGTGAATTGTGCTGCAATGACAGTTCATTTGTCTTTTTGATGAAAAGTCTTCTTTTCCTTTGGGGTAGACACCCAATCCTGGGATTGCTGGATCAAATCATAGGTCTACTTTTAGTTCTTTGAGGAATCTTCATAAGGGTTGTTCTAATTTACAGTCCCACCAACAGTGTATCAGTGTTCTTTTCTCTTGGCATCCAGGCCAGCATCTATTCTTATTGGACATTTTATGAAAGCCACTATAACTGGGGAAGGTGATATCTCTTTGTGTTTTTAATTTGCATTTCCCTGATGCTTAATGATAAGCTTTTAAAAATATGCTTATTGGCCGTTGTCTGTTTTCTTTTGTGAAGCTTCTGTTTATATATTTTGCCCATTTATTAATAGGGTTGTTTGTTTTTTTCTTGCTGATTTGCTTGAGTTTGTTGTAAATTTTGAGTATTAGTCTTTTATCAGATATGTAACTTGCAAGTGTTTCTTCCAATTGTGTAAGTTGTCTATTTGCTCTGTTTATCATTTTCTTAGCTGTGCAGAAGCTTTTTAGTTTAATCAAACCTAATTTTTAATTTTTGTTGTTTTCATGATTGCCACTGGGGTCTTAGTCATAAATTTTTTGCCTAGGCTGAGAGCTAGAAGAGTGTTTCCTACCTTTTCTTCTGAAATTCTTATGGTTTCATGCCTTATATTTAAGTACTTTTATCCATCTTGAATTAATTTCTGTGAGTGGTGAGAGGTATGATTCTTGTTTCATTTTTCTGCATGTGGCAATATAATTTTCCCAGCACCATTTATTGACTAGTTCTTCTTTTCTCCAGTGTACATTTTTGTCTCCTATGGTCAACATCATGATGGTTTTACATCTGGGTTGTCTGTTCTATTCCATGGGTCTATCTTTGTGCCAATACCATGCTGTTTTGGTTATTATAGCTTTTTAGTATGGTTTGAAGTCTGGTAATGTGATGTCTCCAGATCCGGTCTTTTTGCTTAAGATTGCTCTGGCTATTTGGGCTCTTCTCTGGTTCCAAACAAAGCATAGAATTGTTTTTTCTAGATCTGTGTAGTATGAAGTTAGTAATTTGATGGAGATTACATTGAATCGTAAATCACTTTCAGTAATGTGGACATTTTAAAAATGTAGACTCTATCTATCCATGAGCGTGATATGTTTTTCCATATGTTTATATCCTCTGGGATTTCTTTCCTCATGGTTTCATAGTTCTCATAGAGATCTTTCACCTCCTTGGTTAATTATAATCCTAGGTATTTTATTTTATTTGTAGTTATTATGAATGGTATTGAGTGTTTGATTTGAGTCTGGGCTTTACTGTGATTGGTGTATAGAAATGCTACTGATTTGTGTACACTGATTTGTATCCTAAGACTTTGCTGGCTTTATCAATTTATCAACTCCAGAAGACATTTAGTGGAATCTTTGGAGTTTTCTAGAAACAAGATCATATCATCCAAGAAAAGTGATAGTTTGACCTCCCCTTTCCCAGTTTGGATACCTTTTTTCCACTATCCCAATTTCCCTGGCTAGGAATTCCAGCACTATGTCTTTTTCTGCATCTCAGGGAGAATGCTTTAAACTTTTCCCCATTCAGTATGATATAGGCTATGGGTTTGTCTTATATGGCTTTTATAATTCTGAGGTATATTATTTCTATGCCTAGTTTGTTGATGGTTTTTATCATTAAATGGTTCTGGATTTTGACGAATGGCTTTCTGAATATATTGAAATGATCATATGGTTTTCCGCCCTTTTGCTTATGTGGTGAATCACATTTATTGATTTATGTATATTTAACTATCTTTGCATACTTGGGATGAAGCCCACTTGGTCCTGGTGGATTACTTTTTTTGATGTGCTATTGAATTCAGTTTGCTAGTATTTTGTTAAGGATTTTTTTTTTTTTTTGAGACAGAGTCTCACTTTATTGCCCGGCTAGAGTGAGTGCCATGGCGTCAGCCTAGCTCAGAGCAACCTCAAACTCCTGGGCTCAAGCAATCCTCCTGCCTCAGCCTCCCGAGTAGCTGGGACTACAGGCATGTGCCACCATGCCCGGCTAATTTTTTGTATATATATTAGTTGGCCAATTAATTTCTTTCTATTTATAGTAGAGATGGGGTCTCGTTCTTGCTCAGGCTGGTCTTGAACTCCTGAGCTCAAAGGATCCGCCCACCTCGGCCTCCCAGAGAGCTAGGATTACAGGCTTGAGCCACCGCGCCCGGCCTTGTTGAGGATTTTTGCATCTATATTCATAAGGCATATTGGTTTTCAGTTTTTTGTTTTGTTTTGCTTTTGTTGTTTCCTTTCCTAGCTTTGGTATCAAGGTGATACTGGCTTAAATAGATGACTTGGGGAGGATTCCCTCCTTAATTTTATGGAATAATTTCTACTTTAGGGTACCAGCTCTATTTTATAGATCTGGTAGAATTTAGCTGTGAATCCATCTGGTTCAGGGGTTTTTTTCCATTGGGAGGTTTTTAGTTACTGTTTCGATCTCATGTTCATTATTGCTCTGGTCAAGAGTTCTATTTCTTCTAGATTGAGTCTTGGGAGGTTGTGTATTTACAGGAACTTGTCCATTTCCTATACTTGCTCTAGTTTATAAGCCTAGAGATTTATATAGTATTCATTGATGATGTTTTTTTTTTTTTTTTTTTTTGAGACAGAGTCTCGCTTTGTTGCGCAGGCTAGAGTGAGTGCAGTGGTGTCAGCCTAGCTCACAGCAACCTCAAACTCCTGGGCTCAAGCAATCCTCCTGCCTCAGCCTCCCGAGTAGCTGGGACTACAGGAATGCACCACCATGCCCGGCTAATTTTTTCTATATATATTAGTTAGCCAATTAATTTCTTTCTATTTTTAGTAGAGACAGGGTCTCCCTCTTGCTCAGGCTGGTTTTGAACTCCTGACCTTGAGCAATCTGCCCTCCTCGGCCTCCCAGAGTGCTAGGATTACAGGCGTCGGCCACTGTGCCTGGCCTGATGATGCTTTTTATTTCTGGGGTATTAATTGTAATATCATCTTTTTCATTTCTGATTCAGCTTATTTGGGTTCTTTTTCTTTCTAGCAAGGGGTCTGTCAATTTTATCTTTTCAAAGAACCAACTTTTTGTTTCATTAATCCTTTGTATTTTTTTGTTTGTTTGTTTGTTTTTCAATTCATTTAGTTCTGCTCTCACTTTCATTATTTATTTTCTTCTGCTGGCCGTGTGTTTGGTTTGTTCTTTGCTATTTCCATGAGGTGTGACATTCGGTTGTTAATTTGTGATCCTTGTGTCTTTTGGATTTAGACATTTAAGGCTATACATTTTCCACAGAGGAATGCTTTTGCTGTGTCTCATAGATTTTGATAACTTGTGTCCCCTTTGTTGTTCCATTCAAAGAATTTTTTGATTTCAATCTTAATTTCGTTATTGACCCAATAATCATTCAATAGCAGGTTGTTTAATTTCCGTGACTTTGTTTAGGTTTGAGTGTATTTCTTATGATTGATTTCTAGTTTTATTCTACACTGAAGGAATTTGTGAATGACCAGAATGCCCTGCATGGAATACTCAGAATAACATTACACAAAAATCAGCACAACAGATACCCACCAGTGTAAAATCACCTAAAAAAGAAACCCATACCTCACAGTCATAGTTCTTATAAAATAATAGAACAAGAGGTAATAAAGAGCTTCAAGGGACTACCCAACAGGATGAACAGACCAATATCCCACATATAAATGCTATCAATTAATGTTAACAGACTGAATGCTCCTCTCAAAAGTCATAGGCTTAGTGAATGGGAGAAAGAACACAAACCAAGAATCTACTGTCTAAACCTCAAGGACACAGACTCAACAGGGTGGAAATACAATATTCCAGGCAAAGTAAACTCAAAAGAGAGCAGGTGTAGCCATTCTCATATCAGATATAATTGACTTTAAACCAACAAAGGTGAAGAAAGACAAACAGCATGATTATATAATGTTAAAGAGCAATTCAACAAGTAGTTTTAATATAATGATTATATTTTATTATGAGAATGCATACATATACTTTATAAAGTGTATGCATTCCCAGCAACAACAACAAAAAATTGAATGGGTGCTTTGGTTCACATCTGTAATCACAACAACTTAGGAAGCTTAGGCAGGAGCATTGTTTTAGCCCAGGAGTTTAAGGTTGCAATGAGCTGTGATCAGGCCTCTGCATTCTAGCCTGGGGGATAGAGTGTGGTCCTGTCTAGTTCCTCAAGGAAAGTCTATGTTTACATGGGAAAAAAATGAGGCACAGACAAATTTTGTTCTTGCTGTATAACTGTGCCTCATGCCTGTCACAGCAAAAAGCAGTGCATACTTGATATTTTTCAAAAATTATTTCTTAAAGTTGGTAGTGATAATTTGATACCATTTAAGTTTGGTATGAATATTCAACATCATAAAGGTGTCAGTTCTTTATGAGTTGATTTATAATTTCATTTTTCCTAAAATTAATTTTCTACAACTAAACATTTTAATTATAACTTTCTTTGGAAAAGCAAATATTTAAGAATACTAAGACTTTGTAAAGATTAGGAATGCTGATGTTAACTTGGTTAGGTATCATGGATGTTAGTTTTGTATGTAATTAGAATCATATTGAGGGCACATTTATACACAGAGTTATACAATAGAATAGAAAATCATTAAGTTGACCCAATTGCATGATAAATAGAACGTGTTACAATGTTATCTGTATTTAATGGGGGAAATTGTTAGCCAAATGGAGAAATAATTTGATCAATTTCTCAGGATATACAGCAAGAAGAATTTAAAGTTAATATACAGGCAGGATGTGATAGCTCATGCCTGTAATTCTAGCATTTTGGGAAGTGGAGGCAGAAGTATTGTTTCTGGCCAGGACTTTGAGACCAGCCTGAGCAAGACCAAGACCCCATCTCTACAAAAAATAGAAAAATTAGCCAGGCATGGTGTTGTATGCCTGTAGTTCCAGCTATTAGGGAGGCTGAAAAAAATTGAATGGGTGTTTTGGTTCACATCTGTAATCACAAGAACTTAGGAAGCTTAGGCAGGAGCATTGTTTTAGCCCAGGAGTTTAAGCTATTAGGGAGGCTGAATCAGGAGGATTTCTACAACCCTCCCTTCCAGCTATTAGGGAGGCTGAATCAGGAGGATTTCTACAACCCAGGAGTTTGAGGTTACAGCAAACTGTGATGATGCTACTATAGTGTAGCCCAGGTGAGGGGGTGAGACTCTGTCTCAAAAAATATATAAATAAATAAATAAATAAAAATTTGCAAACTCATAATAAAGGATATCTGAGATTCTATGTTAACAATTTTAAAGTTAGGATATAACATTGTCATTTGAACTTAGCTCTATGGCCAGTCTGATTGGTCTCCATTAGCACGAAAAAGATGAGTTAAGGCAAAGACTTAGCATCTATGTAAAACTCACAGCTGTACTGAGACCTCTGTGCCCAGCTGGCCAGTGTATTTTTTATCAATGAGTACAATTGGCAAATGGTATTGCTTCCTTGTATGACTGAATAAGTGTCAGAATGGATGGATAATTAGTAGATACAAAATGAATGTATAAGTGGGTGTCAGTTGGGGAAGATTAATGGAGTCATAAATGATGATGCATAAGTGGATGACTGTATGTGTGGAATGATGGATGGATAGATAGAGAAATGTATTTTGGATGGAATTAAGACATAAGGATAGGCTGGGCGTAGTGGCTCACGCCTGTAATCCTAGCCCTCTGGGAGGGCAAGGTGGGCAGATTGCTCAAGGTCAGGAGTTCGAAACCAGCCTGAACAAGAGCGAGACCCCGTCTCTACTATCAATAGAAAGAAATTAATTGGTCAACTAAAAACATATAGAAAAAATTAGCCAGGCATGGTGGTGCATGCCTGCAGTCCCAGCTACTCGGGAGGCTGAGGCAGAAGGATCACTTGAGCCCAGGAGTTTGAGGTTGCTGTGAGTTAGGCTGATCCCATGGCACTGTAGCCCAGAAAACAGAATGAGACTCTGTCTCAAAAAAACAAAACAAAACAAAAAAAACAGAGATAAGGATGAATAGAATATAATATGGAAGATGGTGTATTTATATGAATGTGTAACTGTATATGTATACACACACATATATATACATAAACACATACACAAGAGGATTAAGGACTGAAAACATTTTTGGCAGCTAAATTGAGAATGCAAGATGAACAGAAGGTGGATGTAAAATGGGTTAATTGATAGATGTGCGATTGAAAGAATATATGGATAGGTTAGTTCAGGAAAGTTTAATTCCTAAATTTCAGTGCCTTAAAACTATAAGTGTGTAATTCTCATGATTACTGTCCAACAGATTAAGGGTCGTATGGTTATGGCAGTAACTCATGGGCCTAATGTCACAAAAGACAGTGGTGCTTCTTGCTGATGTTATCAAAACATAAGATGCTTGTGATGTGTTTTTGTTTTTATTTTTTCTTCATATATTTCTGATGCCCCCCTCCCCCCTCGAGTAAGAGCTTCAAGCATGTCCATCCTCCAGATGTTGCACATCTTACTCGTTTTGGTTGTATATGCATATCCCTTCCTCCCCCCCACACACACCTGATAAATGTTACTCCTATATGTCCACTTAGGTGTTGATCCATTAATACCAATTTGCTGGGGAGTACATGTGGTGCTGGTTTTTCCATTCTTGAGATACTTCACTTAGTAGAATGGGTTCCAGCTGTATCCAGGAATATACAAGAGGTGCTATATCACCATTGTTTCTTAAAGCTGAGTAGTATTCCATGGTATACATAGATCACATTTTATTAATCAACTCATGAATTGATGGGCACTGGGTTGTTTCCACAGCTTTGCAATTGTGAATTGTGCTGCTATAAACATTCAAGTGCAGGTGTCTTTTTCATAAAGTGCCTTTTGATCTTTTGGGTAGATGCCCAGTAGTGGAATTGCTGGATCAAATGGTAGATCTACTTGTATTGCTTTGAGGTATCTCCATATTGCTTTCCACAGAGGTCGAATTAGTTTGCAGTCTCACCAGCAGTGTAGGAGGGTTCCTCTCTCTCCACATCCACGCCAGCATTTATTGTTTGGGGACTTTGTGATAAAGGCCATTCTCACTGGAGTTAAGTGATATTTCATTGTGGTTTTGCTTTGCATTCCCCTGATGATTAGAGATGTTGAACATTTTTTCATATGTTTTTTGGCCATTATTCTGCCTTCTTTTGAGAAGTTTATGTTCATGTCCTTTTCCCATTTATTGATAGGGTTGTTTGATTTTTTCTTGCTGATTTTCCTGAGTTCTAAATAGATTCTAGTTATCAGCCCTTTATCAGATGTATAGCTTGCAAAATTTTTCTCCTATTCTGTGGGTTGTCCGTTTGCTCTCTTGACAGTTTCTTTGGCTGTGCAGAAGCTTTTTAATTTGATCAGGTCCCATTTTTTAATTTTTGTTGCTGTTGTGATTGCCTTTGGGGTCTTCTTCATAAATTCTTTGCCTAGGCCAATGTCTAGAAGAGTATTTCCAACATTTTCCTCTAGAATTCTAATAGCTTCACACCTAAGGTTCAAGTCTGTTACCCAGCATGAGTTGATTTTTGTGAGAGGTGAAATGTGTGGGTCTTGTTTCAGTTTTCTACATGTGTTTATCCAGTTTTCCCAGCACCATTTATTGAATAAGGATTCTTTTCCCCAGTGTATGTTTTTGTCTGCTTTGTTGAAGATTAGTTGGCTATATGAGGATGGTTTTATATCTGGGTTCTCTGTTCTGTTCCACTGGTCAATGTCCCTGTTCTTGTGCCAGTAAAAAGCTGTTTTAATGACTATAGCCTTATAGTATAGTTTGAAGTCTGGTAAATTGATACTTTCTATTTTGTTTTTATTGTCTAGGATTGATTTTGCCATACATGGTCTTCTCTGGTTCCATACAAAGTGTACAATTATTTTTTCTATATCTGTGAAAAATGATGAGGGTATTTTGATAGGGATTCCATTGACTCTGTAGGTCACTTTTGGTAGAATAGACATTTTAACAATGTTGATTCTGCCGACCCGTGAGCATGGTATATTCTTCCATCTGTTTACGTCCTCTGCTATTTCCTTCTTCAGTGTTTCATAGTTCTCCCTGTAGAGGTCTTTTGCCTCCTTAGTTAAGTACATTCCAAGGTACTTTATTTTCTTTGTTGATATTTTGAAGGGAATTGAGTCTTTGATTTGGTTCTCACTTTTACTGTTGTTGGCGTATATGAATGCCTCTGATTTCTGTGTGTTGATTTTGTATCCTGAGACTTTACCAAATTCATCTGTCAATTCAAGGAGTCTCTTGGTTGAATCCTTGGGGTTTTCTAGGTATCATATCATGTCATCAGCAAAGAGTGAAAGTTTGATCTCTTCTGCTCTCATTTGGACGTCCTTAATTCTGCTCTCTTGTCTGATTGCTGCAGCAAGAACTTCTAGCACCATGTTGAATAGAAGTGGAGATAGTGGGCAACCTTGTCTTGTTCCAGTTCTAAGTGGGAACGCTTTCAATTTTTACCCATTCAGTATGATATTGGCTGTGGGTTTGTCGTATATGGCTTGTATCATTTTTAGGTAAGCCTTGTCTATGCCTATTTTGTTGAGCATTCTTATCATAAAAGGGTGTTGAATTTTGTCAGATGCTTTTTCTGCATCTATTGAGAGGATCATATGGTCTTTGTTTTTGCTTCTGTTTATATGGTGAATTACATTTATAGATTTGCATGTGTTGAACCATCCCTGAATCCCTGGGATGAAGCCCCTTTGGTTGTGATGAATTATTTTCTTGACAAGCACCTGGATTCTATTGGCTAGGATTTTGTTGAGAATTTTTGCATCTATATTCATAAGGGCCATTGGTCTGTAGTTTTCTTTTTTTTGTTGCATCCTTTCCTGGTTTTGGTTTCAGGGTTATGCTCGCTTCATAAAATGTGTTGGGGAGGATTCCATCCTTCTTGACGTTGTGGAATAATTTCTGCAGGATAGGCACCAGTTCTTCTTTGCAGGTGTGGTAAAATTCGAGTGTGAAACCATCTGGTCCAGGACTTTTCTTTTTAGGAAGGTTTTTTATTGCTGTTTCAATTTCAGTACTTGAAATTGGTCTTTTCAGGGATTCTATTTCTTCCTGGTTGAGCCTAGGGAGGCTGTGTGTTTCTAAGAAATTGTCCATTTCCTCCACATTTTCCATTTTGTGTGCATAGAGGTTTTTGTAGTATTCATAAATTATATCTTGTATCTCCGTGGCATATTTGTAATTTCTCCTTTGTTGTTCCTGATGGAGCCTATTAGAGATTTTTCTTTTCTGCTTTTCATTAGTCTAGCCAATGGTATGTCAATTTTGTTTATCTTTTCAAAGAACCAACTTTTTGTTTTATTAATCTTCCGTATAGTTTCCCTGTTGTGAATTTCATTTAGTTCTGATTTGATCTTAATGATTTCACTTCTTCTGCTGGGTTTGGGGTTGGTCTGTTCTTCTTTTTCCAGCTCTTTGAGACGATTCATTAGGCTGTCTATTCGTGATCTTTTCGACTTTTGGATATAGGCATTTATGGAAATAAACTTTCGTCTCAGGACTGCTTTAGCTGTGTCCCATAGGTTTTGGTAACTTGTGTCACCTTTGTTGTTTAGTTCAAAGAATCTTTTGATTTCCATCTTGATTTCCTCGTTTATGAAGTGATCATTCAGCAGAAGGTTGTTTAGTTTCCATGACTTTGTGTAGGAATGAGAATTCCTGTTAGGATTGATTTCTACATTTATTCCATTTTGGTCTGAAAAGATACATGGTATGATTTCTATTTTTCTAAATTCTTTGAGATGTGCTTTGTGTCCTAGGATATGGTCAATCTTAGAGAACGACCCATGAGCTTATGAGAAGAACATATATTTAGTGGTTTGGGGGAAGAATATCCTGTAAATGTCAGTTAGGCCCATTTGTTCTAGGGTTCTTTTTAAGTCCATTATTTCTTTGTTACTTTTCTGTTTGGAGGATGTGTCCTGTGCTGTCAATGTTAAAGTGATGTGTTAAAGTTTCAAACTATTATGGTGTTGTTGTTTATCCATTTGTTTAGATCTAGGAGAGTTTGATTTATGAATCTGACTGCACCAAGGTTGGGTGCATATATATTTAGAATTATGTCTTCTTGTTGAACTGTACCCTTCACCATTATATAGTGACTTTCTTTGTCTTTTATTACTTTTGTTGATTTAAAAACTAAGTTATTTGTAATCAGCACCGCCATGCCAGCTTTCTTTTGGCTTCTGTTTGCTTGAAATATTGTTCTCCACTCCTTTGCCTTTAGACTAATTGCATCCTTGCAGGTTAGATGTGTTTTCTGAAGGCAGCAGATACTTGGCTTGTGTTTTTTTATCCATTGGGCCAGTCTATGTCTCTTTTTTTTTTTTTTTGAGACAGAGTCTTACTTTGTTGCCCAGGCTAGAGTGAGTGCCGTGGCGTCAGCCTAGCTCACAGCAACCTCAAACTCCTGGGCTCAAGCAATCCTGCTGCCTCAGCCTCCCGAGTAGCTGGGACTACAGGCATGTGCCACCATGCCCGGCTAATTTTCTTTTCTATATATACTAATTGGCCAATTAATTTCTTTCTATTGATAGTAGAGACGGGGTCTCGCTCTTGCTCAGGTTGGTTTCGAACTCCTGAGCTCAAACGATCCACCCGCCTCGGCCTCCCAGAGGTCTAGGATTACAGACGTGAGCTACTGCGCCCGGCCAGTCTATGTCTCTTGAGTGGCGAGTTTAAGCCATTCAAATTTATTGAGATAACTGATAGGTGGGGCAGATTTCTGTTCATTATGTTGGGTTGAACTTTGTTTTTTTGTTTTCTCTCTTGAGCCATTGTAGTATCTGGGCTTTGATCTTTAGCTTTGAGTAGATTTACATTCATGAGTGTTTATTGTGCAGATCCCTGGTTAACACTGTTTTGAGTACTTCCTGAAGGGCTGGTCTCGTCTTGCTGAATTTCCTCAGTCTTTGCTTATCTGAGAATGTCTTGATTTCTCCTTCATATACAAAACTTAGTTTTGCAGGGAATAAGATTCTAGGCTGGGCATTGTTTTGTTTCAGAAGAGTGAGAATGGTGCCCCAGTCTCTCCTTGCTTATAGTCTTAGTAGAGAAATCTGGTGTTATTCAAATTGGCTTTGCCTTGTATGTTAATTGCTGCTTTCATCTTACACCTCTTAGAAGGGCCTGTTTAGTTGATATTTTGGTCAGTCTGATGACTGCATGTTGTGGCGTCTTCCTGTTTGCATTGAATCTCCCAGGGGTCCTCTGTGCTTCTTGAACTTGTATATTAAGAATTTTAGCAAGGCCTGGGAAATTTTCCTCTATTATACCTTCAAATAGCTTGTTCAACCCTTGAGTGTTTTCTTTTTCCCCTTCTGGTAACCCTATGACCCTCACATTAGGTTTCTTCACATAATCCCACAACTCTTGTAGGCTTTGCTCTTTTCTCTTGTTTCTCTGCTCTATCTCTGTGACTGATTTATTTAATTGGAAGGTGTTATCTTTCATCTCTGAGATTCTTTCTTCTGTTTGATCTACCCTGTTTTCCAGGATTTCCACTGTATTTTGTAGTTCCCTGAATAGATTTTCATTTCCAGGAGTTCGATTAAAATTTTCTTCATTGTATCAATTTCTTTAGTGAAGTTTTGTTCCAGGTCCTGGAGGCTTTTTGTGGTTTCTTTGTGTTGGTTATCGAGTTGTTTTTGCAGATCATTGAATTTTCTTATGAACCACATTGGAAATTCCTCTTCTGTCATTTTGGTTGCCTGATTTTGGTTGATGTCCATTTCTAAGGGGCTGGTGCTCCTCTTTGGGGGTGTGGTTTCCGTTTGGTTCTTCATATTTCCAGAGTTTCTTCGCTGATTTCTTCTCATGTCGATCAGTTATTGTGTCTTTCCTTTAGGTTTTCGTTTGGCTATTCACACGCCTTGTTTAGTTTCTGAGCTGGTAGGTGGTGTCTGTGGGTGAGATTCGACCGCTCCCTGTATGATGATGAGTCAGTAGGTGCCATGAAAAGGGTGTGCAGAATGTCCTCCCTGTCAGTAGGTGGCGCTTGCTTGGAGGAACAGGATACCCTGTTGTTTTTGTGTCCTGTGACCAGCTCTTATTCCTCTAAGAGGCACTCTAGTGCCCCAGGTGGTGGGTGGGACCCTGGGACTTCCAGGTGTGTCCTTTTCTCCCCCTCAGTGAGGGCTGGTCTAGGAGTGAGTCTGGACTGAGCTGGGTTGGGTAAGCCTACCCTCAGGCACCACCAATGCTGTTAGCAGGGGTCAAAGTTCTATTCTCTGCTTCCAGGAAAAGCTGTCAGAGAGGGGCTAGAATGGCCCTGCTCAGTCAGAAAGTCTACGTGTGGGGTGAGGCTGTCTGAAACCTGCAGTCTGGAGCAGGCCTCGCTTCTTTCCATGCTCCCCAATTCTGCTGCTACTGGCAGAAGGCCAGATCACGCCACCAGGCCTCTCCTGGCTGTGATGCTGGCTGGGAGGTTCCCTCTGCAGGAATGCCACCTGGGCTGGGCGCACGTCCTCCCTTTGGGACGCTTATCTTCTCCTGAAGGCACACAAACCTCAGTAGTCTGTTTGCATATATCCTTTCTGTGACCCAGGCAATGCAAGACCTGGGTACACAGGATCTGGTCTGAAGGTCTGAACTCTGGGCCCCAGAGTTCAAACTATATCCCCACCAGGGAGAGGAGTGCCAGTCCCTATTCACCCATGGGGAGCCCAAGCTGGGTCTGTGTTTCTCAGCCTCAGGGTCTGACTTGTTCTCCTGGTATCACCGGGCCAGCAGCACCTGGGAGGGCTGGCGGGTAGGGAGTTCTTCATCTGAGTTCCCCCCAGTCAGCTGTAGGGCCCCAAAAGGGAAGGTCCCGTTCCTTGGAGGTGCCTCCAGCTGGTGGCTATATTGTCCCTCTTGGCAGCGGAGGATAGGGTCAGGGGAGGGGAGAATGAGACAATATGGCACCTGACACTGGGCTCCGTCGGTGCACAGGGAGATGCCTGCAGGAGTTGGGTGTCTGGTGCCGTGTCCGCAACGGGCTTACTGCTCACTGGTGGTGGCTGTCTCTGGGCTGGTGTCTGCAGGTCTCTCCACCTGCTGGGGAGCCCACCAGCAGTTGAGATGCAAGGGAAGGGAAAGTTAACCGTTCCAAGTACCCTTGCCGCTGGTCTCCAGGCTGCTCCAGAGGTCTCTGCTTCCTGTTCTCTTCTGCAACCTCCTCCCGTGGAGTCTCCTGTGGTCTCAGGTACCCCTCCTTCCGACCCTCATCCAATGTATGCTTATTTTCTTGCTTCTTTCTTCTAATTTCTGCTAGATCTGTCTTTTCTGCAGAGATACTCTGTCTGGTGGTATTTCTTGTCCGCCATCCTGATCTTCCTCCCCAGATCTGTTTTTTTCTTTTTTTTTAAGAGACAGGTTCTCCTTATGTTGCCCAGGTTGGATTTCAGTGGTGTGGTCATAACTTAGTGTAGCTGTGAACTCCTGGGCTCAAGCAATCCTCCTGCTTCAGCCTACTGCTGAGTAGCTGGGACTTCAGCTGTTCACCACCATGACTAGCCAAGTTTTCTTATTTTTTAAAGATACGATTTTGCTATGTTGTCCAGGCTGGGATCAAACTCCTTGCTTTAAGTGATCCTCTCGACTCAGCCTCCCATGTCATTGGGATTACAGTGTGAGCCACTGCACTCATCTCTACAATATAAGGGTTTATTGTTCATTATCACCATGATAGAGTTCATTGAAAATCATGCAGTAGCTCTTAAATGACTAATGGTAAGTTGGGCAAGGTAAATTAATCACATGTCCTTATGAAACTTCGGGCGGGAGGTTTAGGAATTGCATTTTTTTCATGTTCTTGTAAAAGAAGGATAAATCACATCAACCATAAGTCACCTCTCTGGTCTCAAATACTGGATTTATTCCCCACTTGCATGGTAAACTTCACTTTGAGAACAACAAAAAGTGTTACCCAGGTAAAAGTCTAATATGTCTTAGCACTGTGATCTCCTCATCATGAGGTGATTTGCAGTAATCTGTATCTCTGGTTGCAGTGTGTTCTCTTGTCCCAGAGATATCTGAACTTAAAAGGTAGATATTTGTACCATGATCAATGGTTGCCCAGGGACAGGGAAACCATAATAAAACTCAACTCTAAGTTGTGTAATGTGATAGTGATCACAATTACATAGACATTTTGAAATCTCTCTGGAAAGATACAGTGAGGGCCCCTGTATATTGTGGTAAAGAATGTTTCATTAGGCCTTGGGAGTTGCTCCCTTTTCCTTTGGTCCTCCTTTTCCTTTGTTCTTCTTGGTTTTCCTTTGCCCTCTGGGACATTTTCACATTCTCCTTATCCTACTTTATTATTTTTAAGTAGGCATTATGGGACATGTCTTATAGGAAAACTATAGAATTTTTACTGTTCATGGAGAGATGGAGCCCAAACATCATTTTAAGTCTTAAAAGAATTATTGGCTTTTAGTTCCTTTGGCAGTAAGAATCCTCTTGGAATAATGAACTGTCATATAGAGCAAAGCTTTCCTGAGAGCTATTGTATCAGACCCACAGGGATCTTTTCATGAGTTAAAATTGTGTATTCAGCCAGTGGAATTTTGAAGGTGCTGTGTCTTCAAATTGACTACCGATGGAAAGCCACATGGAGAATTCAAGACTTTGTGGATGGGTACATTTAGGATGGGAGGGTTGGATTTATGGTTTCAAGCATGGTTGTAAGAGTGGATAGACAGAAGTATGGATTGATGGACAGATGCAAGATTGGTAAGTTAAATTTTCCATGTATTGTACAATTATGTGGATTTAATAATTCATAAATTATTACAAGAGTGGATATTTAGAATGAAGGTTGGAAAGATGGTTTGATAATCTATTGTTTTATGGACTTAGGATACAGTAATGGATGCATGCATGCTAAATTGGATATATAGAATAATGTAAGAATGGATAAAAACTAGAATATTTGAGTATATGACTGGGTCAAAGTATTAAGAATAAATGTTTTGAAAAAATTTATGTTTTTCATAAACAGTTGTGATGTGTATAAGGGTATATGCATTAATGAAATTATTATTTAGTGAAGATGTAGATGGTTAAATGCCAATATGCTAGATTTAGAATGGATTCAAAATGAAGTATTGTATGCATGGATTTTTAGATTGATAGATACAAGTATGGCTGGCTAGAACACTGGCAAATTGTAGGGATCAAGGCATAGATACATTGATTGCATGGGTGTGATAATTTCATGTTTGATGGTTTTAGAGTAGCTTGATAGATGCATTGGACACAGATGGTTGATTCAAAAGGGGATGATATAGTAATTTGATTAGTATGAGAATAGACTGATATAATTATAAAGTCATGTATGTAAAGTTTAAGGAAAAAAGGAAAGTTGAAGTACGATGGTGTATTCTTGTCATGGGAAAATTTATTATTTATGAAATCAAGTTTGGTGTTTGAATTTTCCAATTGTTCTGATAGTAAATAAGCAAAACAACAACAACAAAAAAACAAGTATACTAAGTTTACAAAGTAGTTTTCTTTTTCTATTCTATTATTTTCTTTTTTTTGAGACAGAGTCTTGCTCTATCACCCAGGCCAGAATACAGTGGCCTTATTATAGCTAACTGCGATATCAAACTCCTGGGCTCCACCAATCCTTCTGCCTCAGCCTCCCTATTAGCTGGGACTATAGGCACCTACCACATGCCCAGGAATTTTTCTAGTTTTTGATAGACAGGGTCTCATTCTTGCTCAGGCTGGTCTTGAACTTCAGGCCTTCACGTGATCCTCCTGTATCACTCTCACAAATTGCTAAGATTACAGCTGTGAGCCGCCATGCCTTGCCACAAAGTATTAATCATTTTAAAATCAAAATGATTTTTAATATTTTAATTATTTGGGGACTTTTCGGAGGTTGATGAATGATTCAGCTTTACCTTCTGTATATTATACTTGTCATGGTATGTATGTTATAATTTTTCATATTTTCCACAGTTATGTCTAAGCTGGTCCAGTTTAAGAAGTGAGACCTTGTTTACTACATGACAGTTTCATATCAATCCAAATCATTGTACTTTCCTTTTCATGGACTTCATTCTTCAAAAGTTCTGGTAAGAATCAGTAACTCTGCTGTATTTTTTTTTTTTTTTAATAGGTGGATGTCTTGCTATGTTTTCTAGGTAGGTCTTGAACTCCTGGCCTCAAGCAATCCTTTTTTGTGAACCTGCTGGGTCACTAAATCCAGTTTGTGATAGTTTTGAGTAGGCCGGGCACAGTGGCTCACGCCTGTAATCCTAGCACTCTGGGAGGCCGAGGTGGGCGGAGGTCAGGAGTTCGAAATCAGCCTGAGCGAGACCCTGTCAAATGAATGATTTGAAAAAATAGAAAGAAAATTGAAAGAAATTAATAGAAAAAAATAGAAAGAAATTAATTGACCAAGTAAAATCATATATGCCAAAAATAGAAAGAAATTAATTGACCAAGTAAAATCATATATACCAAAAATTAGCTGGGCATGGTGGTGCATGCTTGTAGTCCCAGCTACTTGGGAGGCTGAGACAGTAGGATCACTGAGCCCAGGAGTTTGAGGTTGCTGTGAGCCAGGCTAATGCCACGGCATTCACTCTAGCCTGGACAAGAAAGGTGAGACTCTGTCTCCAAAAAAAAAAAAAAACAAAACAGATTGTGGAGTGATTATTATTCACATGCAGTGAGAGATAAAAGAGCTCTTAAATATTGATGCAGTATTGATATGTAGGCTGTGGAGATTGTGATTTACTAATCTTACCTACTCTGACCATAGAATGTAATGTTATCTGGACAGAGACTATAATCTCTTTTTGTCTATACACTCCGTAAATTTCACATTTTCTGATCCAGATTAAGTATTTGGAATAAATGAATCAATGGTGGATGGGTAGAGTGAGACAAGGAAAGAAGTTATGTTGGTTGGGGAAAAACAAGAGAGTGAAAGGGAAACAGAAAGATGTCAGAGAGCTAAGTCATTAAGAAGCAGAATTTGCTGCAAATAATATGGGTTGTAATGACAGCACCAGGTTGAATTTTGGTTCCCTTTGCAGGATTTAGGACATTGCTAATACTCTTAGTGAGTACATAAGGTGAGCAGACAGGAGCTAAGGAATATTTCAATATCTGCATGGTAGAAGTAGATTCATAATATCCTTTTCATTTGATGAGTGAATGAAGAGTGTTCAAATCTTTTCAAACATCCCTGTTTTTTTTTCAAGCATATTACCCAAGCAAGGACCAAAGAGATTTTCTTGCAGGTAAGGGCATTAAGGCCTACATTCTGACTTTTAACATATATTTTTTAGCTATATTGATGATAGATTAGATTTTTGTTTGAGTTATCTTACATTAAATTTCTTTTCCTAAAAACCTACTTTGTGGCTTATATGATCATTTTTAGATACCATTTAATCAAAGATTTTATAGTTATCTCTTGTTAGTAAACACAATTTAACAAAATCAGGAGTTTTTTTTTTTTTTTTTTACCTTTAGTACCACCAGAAATTGAATAAGACTCATCTGGGAAAGCAGGGTGAATAAATATATGGATAATAATGGTAGCGAGTTTTGGTTTTTGGAAAGATTTCCAAAAAATACTATGGGATATACAGTCTATTTTTAGTGTTTCATTATAGCATTATTGTGTTTTTTTTGTTGTTGTTGTTTGTTTTTGTTTTTCCTTAACCGCTGACCTGGTATATAAATTAGCACTAAGAAACTATACGGCAAATACTGGTTCAAAGAATGAATAGGTGTTTGAATGTCATGAAGATAATTTGGAATAGGAAATAATGTAGTGAAATCACAACAAATGGGCAGAAGAAAGGAGGGAAGTTACAGTTTCATCATTTTCATAAAGTAAGTATGCCTAGTTTTCATAGCCTGGGTATTATTTAACTTTAGGATTGTGGGAGTTGTTTTTTATGGAGTGCCAATAAACACTTGACTTGAAGATGATATCCTTCTGTCACCAGGCATGGCTGTGTCATAACCTGTTGTTTATTTCCATTTGCAGTATCTTCTGTATTCTCCCAGGTGAGGACCATGTGGACAAGAGGATCCTAAGAACATCACTAGTGATTCAATCTACAGCATCACCCAAATGCTGTTATTATTCTTCCTTGCTTGAATTTCATTGCATTTTGTATGTCAAGGCGCACAACTTTTATAGAAACCCAGGAATAGAAATGACCTGCTTTATTGGCAAGTAATTGCCTAGAATGTTATTAAGTACTTCTCTGTGCTGTCAATATATTTTGTACCTTCCTTTATTGTAGTATATTGCCTCATTGTATTTTTTGTTTATATTTTGCTTTACGAATGGAAGTGAAATTTGTGCTTGACAAATGTAATTAATTCATTTTATAGGCCCATTGACACTTTAGTCACTCTTGATAGCCAGGCTTTCTCAAAAGCTGAGTGTTTATGGTGGGCCAGTTTTATTTTGTTTTTTCCATTTGTAAGATATTTTCTTCCTCATTTGAATCAGGAGCTCATAAGTTTTTCCACAGGTGCCAGAGAAGATCGTCTTACACATTTGTGTTATCGGGACTAGAGCTTCCGTGGTTATCTTGTTTATTGAATCTAATGAGTCTCACTCTAGATCAGGTTCTGAGTGTAGGAACTATGTGTAGTTCACCTCTGTCCTAATGCCTAAACCTAGGATGTAGGTTATATAACAAATGTAAGGTAGATCCAGACCCTTGTGCTGACATTTTCAGCCAGGTTGATACCATTTTGTAGAACATGTGGTCCTATCATTTTCTTGATATGACTAGTACTGTCTTATTTGGGGTTGGAGTGAAAATCTCAGTATACTGAAGAGATTTCCCTTTTACTCACATTATCCTGATTTTTTTATTGATTTTCTGCTTAACCTAAGTGGGCTTCAAATAAAATACTATTTATTTGAAGTTTTTAATTGTTCACTTCCGAAACATAAACTGCATTGTCCATCAGGGAACTACTAATGTATTGCCTATAACCTGACTTAATAGATAGGTTTATAGTATAGAGGGGTCCAATAATATACAGGCATCTCTAGACCAGTGCTAGCAATGTAAATAAATGCTAGAATTTTAAGCTTATAGGATAATCCCTTTCTTCGAATGTCAATTATTTTTACCAACACAAGACTTAATGGTTTAAAAATTTCATAATTTGTACAGCCATCAACATCTTTCTTACTATATTATTTTGTTCATTGCCAGCTAGATTCTGAGGTGGAATTTGCGTTCCTTTTTAAAACCCATTTAATTTATCTACAGAGAAATTCCTTTTTATACTTCCCTAGTTCATTTACCTCAAACTATTTCTTTTTGTTTTTCTTTTTTTTTTTTTTTGAGACGGAGTCTCACTTTGTTGCCCAGGCTAGAGTGAGTGCGGTGCTGTCAGCCTAGCTCACAGCAACCTCAAACTCCTGGGCTCAAGCAATCCTGCTGCCTCAGCCTCCTGAGTAGCTGGGACTACAGGCATGCACCACCATGCCCGGCTAATTTTTTCTATATATATTAGTTGGCCAATTAATTTCTTTCTATTTATAGTAGAGATGGGGTCTTGCTCTTGCTCAGGCTGGTTTCGAACTCCTAACCTCGAGCTATCCGCCCGTCTCAGCCTCCCAGAGTGCTAGGATTACAGGTGTGAGCCATCGTGCCCGGCCGTCAAACTATTTCTTGTATTAATATTTTCTAAATTCAAATTGCTCCTCTGGATATAATAAGAACATATGTCCTAATCACATATCTTCATGTAATATGAAACACAAGAAAATACCTAGTCAATATAGTATTTTGTAGTCTGTGCCAGCAGTCAACAAACTTTTATCTGTATAGGTCCAGACTTTGCAGGCCATACTGTTATAACTACTCAATTCTGCCATTGTAGTGTGAAAGTAGCTATAACCAGTTTATAAACCATTAAGTACGGCTATATTCTAGTAAAATTTATTTACAAAATACATGTGACAATCCAGATTTGTACCAAAAGCTGTAGTTTGCTGACCTCTGGACTTGCAGTATTGGCTCTATAGAAACCAGAAGGGAGAGAATGTCATCTCTTCTTGTGTGATTTTTTTCTGAATCTTCAACATACAAATTTGAACTTGAAAATGGGGAAGAACCTGCAATTAAGATTTCAAAATCTTGGATTTTAAAGCTAGTTTGATAGTTTCATCTTTCTTTCTTTCTCCCTTCCCTTCCTGTTCCCTTCCCTTCCCTTTCACTTCCCTTCCCTTCCCCTTCCCCCTTCCCTTCCCTTCCTTCCCCTCCCCTCCCCTCCCCTCCCCTCCCCTTCCCTTTTCCACTTTGGCTTGGCACCTAGTTCATTGAAATAGAGCCACAAAGAATCAATGAGTTAGTGATATAAAGCAATCTATGGTCATTCATACTCCATCTTCTATTCCTGCTTCCTGGGGGTGACAAGAGTTAACCATTTGTGGTATAGTGGTCAGTAACTTTTCTGAGCTTATGCAAGTTTATATTGAATTCACTTACAAATTTGTGGTCCTTATGGTAGAAATTATTTTGTAACTTTCAGTTTTCTTTACTATATCATGGACTTATTTCCAAATCAAAAATATAACTCACCTGTAGACTTTTTATTGAATATAAAGTACATATTATAATGGACAAATCCATTTCTCTATTTTGGGAAATTCAGGTTAACTTTTTTTCATTTTTTTTGTTACTATATATAATGTTGTAATGCATATAATTATACATCTTTTCTAATGCACGTGGGCTCTTAATTCTATATAATAGATGTTTAGGTGTGGAATTTTTGGATCATCAGTTATGTATACTTTTGGTTTCAGTGGATATTGTGAAATTGCCCTTGAATATATTATCTAGGCCATGGTAGTGCTGATTTTTATAAAAACTTATGTATGATGGGTATTAATGGTTCTTTATATTGTAGCCAATCTAATAGGTGAAAATGGTATTTTTAACTTAAGTCTTATTTAGACAGTAGATGCCATGAACAAAAAAGACCAAATAGTGATGAATAACTTATAATGCAAAGCAATACTTCACTTTTCCTCTAATCCCAAGAAACATCCTGTTTGTCAGAGCTAGAAACCATTAACATTATCTGAATTTAGTGCTTCTTGGAGGTTCATAAAATCCCTAAGTAAATCTTATACCATTTTTTAAAAAAATTAATTGTTGAAATAATTTTAGATTTAGAGTTGTAAGAATCATATATAGAAAACTGATATATTAATCACCCAGATTGACTTTTCTTCTTCATTATTTTCTTTCTTTCCCTCCCCCTCTTCTTTTCCCTTCCCTCTCCACTCTGTCTTTTTATACAGTGTTATTATTATATTAACTATTTTTTAGTAATGGGAAGACATTTTGTTCCTTTAACCCAAAATACTTTAGCATTTACTTTGTAGGGGCCTTAACATCCTTTCATTTTAACCTTGGTAAAAATTTCAAATGCATGGAATCTATCACTAGTATGAAAGTATAACATAATATACAATCCATATCCACATTTTACCAGTTGTTCAAGAGATGTTCTTTACAGTAATTTCTTCCCTTATTCAGGATCCAGAAAAGGTTGGGTCTTTAGTCATATTTAAACTGAAATAGTTTCTCATTCTTTCTTTGTCTTTGTTGACATTGGTATTCTTGACAAGTAAATAGCTGACAGTTTTTAAGAAGATGCGTCAAATTTTGATTCGTCATCAAACTTTCACACAGTAGTTTTTATATTGATAGGTGATTCTTACCTATATAAGTGGCAATTTAAAAAATCTCAGTTATTGGTTATATTCATTAGTTGGTATTTTACTGTAAGGGAGAATTTGTGTATTATGGCTTATAATAAATGTCCAGCAAAATATTTTTTAAACTGAAATACTGAATGAAAGACTGAGGTAGTAAACTACATGAGAAAGCAGGGGAAGGGGTTACTTAAAGATTCTAAAGAATATATCTCTAAATTGTGGAGTGTAATATGAGTGGCACATAGAACTCCACGGGTGGATAATATAAATACACATGGTAGAAGGAAAAGAGCAAGTTTTTAGTGGTAAAATCGAGCTAGGGATTGTAACAGTGCCTTCATTATTGGCAGGGTAGTCAACAAGTTTCTTAAAAAGACTGGCAGGCATGGTGGTGGAATCTGGGTTCACATTCATACTAGATTTGTTTTTTGTGTAGATGGTAAATCAGTGGAATTGTCTATTTGTTTTTCATTGCTTTGAGTTTCTTTAACCCATTAGAGTAGCTAAGGTTGATAGGGAAGAGACTGCATTCAGGAGCTATCTGAGGATAAACACTCATCTTTATTCATGTGTCGCCTTAACACTGTCCCTTCCATCCTTTGTGGTGATTTGTGTCTGTGTCAGGGGTCCCCAAACTATGGGGAGTTGTATAATCATTTCTTTATATATTACAATGTCTATTATATATAGACAATCCCCTTTAATGGATGTCTCCTCATTTTCTAAATTCTTAAATGATAGAGCATGCAAGGCACAGTCTCAGGCAAATACATTCCTACTCCCACATATATTCTATCTCTAGATCTTATTGTCCCATGGCCATTATTAACAAGTCATGTCTCAATTAATCCAAAGTATTATCTCTATCTCCTGAATAATGTGCACAATAAATTCAGTGCCCTTGAATCATCCTAAAACCATCTTCCCACTCCCTAGTCTGTGGAAAAATTGTCTCCCACGAAAACGGTTCATGGTAGAAAAATGTGGACCACTGGTGTAGATAATACAAACTGTTACAGTTGTTATTTTTGTTACTTCCTGTATGTCTACATATTCTGTTTTGTGTTCTCTGTAAGTGGGGCAGTAGTCCACTAATAGTAATCTCAGATTTTATGACAATTGAAGAAGGTTTCCAAAATAAAGACATTCTTAGTTTTGAACATTGTCTTAGTTGCATTGATGAAATGGTCATAATCATGCTGACTATGATGAGTTTCAAAATCTGGCTCATTGTTGCTGAGGTCAGGCCATCTGGCATTAATGGAAATGTCATGCTAATTTATAAATTGTGAACCGATGCAATGGCCTTAGAGGCGAAAATGACCTATCTATTTGGCCAAAACTAGTGATCAGAATGTTCCCTGCTTTCTGTATCAAACTTTGTACTTAGTTTTTAATGGCAGGCTTATAATATTGTTTTATTAAATGTATGACGGAGAAAATGAAAGTAAGGCCAAAAATTACTGATTGTAGAGAAAGGAAGTATAAACTCAATAAACATGCAGATACATAGACATATTACCAGTGAACGAACTTGTTATCTAAAGAATGGAAACCAACTGAAGAAGGCAGTCAGGAATCTAGGAGAGTCTGTTACCATTTTAGTAAGAGTGTTGTTGCTCGCACATATGATTTGGTAAGGATATCTTGGCAAATTTGAAATTTGCCTAAAACACAGTCTCTTCTGTTTCATGAAGCTACAGATGTCAGAGTATTTAAGACGGTTTTATTATAAAATTCATAAATTCAATCTCAACCTAGCAAAGTTAAAATTTCCATGATATGAAGGAAATTTAAAATGCAAAGTAAATCACAATAGGAAAGCATGTTACTATTTAATTATTATCTGTGATGATAATAGGAACTGTACTGTTTAAATTTCATAATATGGGGTTATAAACATTTTAGTTACATGAATTACTTTTGGAAACTGTACTTTTTGATATAGAGAGAAATGTACAGTAATCTCACAGAAGAATTCAGCTTATCTCTAATTCAAATCTAAATATAACCACACATACTTTTCACCTGGAGATGCAGGTGAGGGGAGAACACATCTGAGTGTGTTAAATGAGCTTTCAATGCAGGAGAGAGTAAATGGACTCTACATATGATTGACCATAAAATATAGTGACTTCCCATTAAAAACTGGCCCAGTAAATACTATGCAGTCTCCCCATTCAGGATAGAGCCTCTTCCTTCCAATAGTAGCAGAGTGAGCTAAATCAAGGAAAGCTGAGGGAGAAGATTGCAGTCTCTCATTTATCCTTGTATCTTCACTGAAGTTATCCTTATAACTTCACTACCCTGATAGATTTGCGCAAAAATCCAGGCATATGGCTCTTCTGCTAACTGATTTAACTACTAAAGGATATTAAGTTAATTCCCAGGCAAAACTATATAATTGGTTAAAAATACCACCTCCATATTTATTTGAGGATTCTACATATTCTCTGGTACATTTGCCACCTAGTTTATCATGTGGCAATATATAGTGATCATGTTACCTTTATTTTTCCACAAGATAATTAAATTCTAAAATTGATACATTATATTCAGTAATTATAAATCCTCAAAAAATGTTTCTACTCCCATAATTTCTCAGCCTTTTATAAATTGAATGTTCTTACTCAAGTGTTTTGGGCAAGAATTTCCTTGTTCAATGACTGTATTTTAATCATAATTTACATCCCAGCTGCTTTGGTTTTTCAAGATTTCCCATTTTGATTTCTATACTAAAGTTTTCTGAAATTTTATATATTCAAACAAATTAGGTAAGTTAAAGGTCACCTTGGATGTCTAAATATAAGATAGCAAATGTAAGATATCAGATATCAAATAGCAAATATAAGATATCACTGATAAGATAGCAAAAGTGGAAATAAGAAGGCAAGTTCATTGTTATTTAATAGTCATTTGTAATCTTTTGGATTAAGTTGGCATACCTGGAGGTATTGAGAGGTACTGAGATTTGGGATGTAATTTGAAAGTATTGCTAGTCTTACTTGATAAAACATTGAATGATACCATGTGAGCAAAGAAGATGAGGAGAGGATTGAAATAGGGCTCTTACAAATTGGGCCTTAACAATTGAGTAAATGGTGACACCGTTTACTATTTCCATGCTAGGGAAGGTTGGATTTCTTCAAATATAAGATAAAAAAAAATATATCTATTTTGTCATTTTTAGATTAACATTAAACCCACAGGGTAAGATTTAGATTTTTAAAGTGGAAATAGAAAGGAAGTTTAGGCTTGGGGAGGGGTTAGTTTGGAGATAGAGATAATACTTTGGATTAATTGAGACATGACTTGTTAATTATGGCCATGTGAAGATAAGATCTAGAGAGAGAATATATGTGGGAGAAGGAATGTATTTGCCTGAGACTGTGCCTTGCATGCTCTATCATTTAAGAATTTAGAAAATGAGGAGACATCCATTAAAGGGGATTGTCTAGAGTGGCTACAGTTATTAGATGAAAACCAAAGGATTTTGGTGTCCCTGAAGATAAATGAATAATGACGTTAAAAATAAATAAGATAGCAGTTGGATTTTGATTTGGAATTGAAAGACACAGTTTGCAAATAGAATATCATTGATTTTCAGTAAAAATGCTATGTGGGAATGAGAGACAGTTTTTTAATATTGGGTGTTTCAGTAGGAATGCCTAATCAAATGATTTTTTTTTTTTTTTTTTTGAGACAGAGTCTCACTTTGTTGCCCAGGCTAGAGTGAGTGCCGTGGCATCAGCCTAGCTCACAGCAACCTCAAACTCCTGGGCTCAAGCGATCCTCCTGCCTCAGCCTCCCAAGTAGCTGGGACTACAGGCATGCGCCACCATGCCCGGCTAATTTTTTGTATATATTTTTAGTTGGCCAATTAATTTCTTTCCATTTATAGTAGAGACGGGGTCTTGCTCTTGCTCAGGCTGGTTTTGAACTCCTGACCTTGAGCAATCCGCCCGCCTCGGCCTCCCAGAGTGCTAGGATTACAGGCGTGAGCTACCGCGCCCGGCTCAAATGATATTTTTGAGTTGATTTGTCCTATAATGATGTGACCAATATTAGTTCAGCATAGACACCTGTTGATGCCTGTGAGTTTCTTGTGTGAATCAGTATATGAACATAATAGGTTGAAGATGTATCACAGTTGTATAATATTAGATTCTCATCATCGTACCACATCATATTTATACAAGATATAACTGAATATCTTCATTTCATCTCTTCATTCTTCTAATAGAAATCTTTGCGCAGAGTTATCATTTGAGTTCCCCTTATATTGTCTCTATCTGCTCTTGCAACCATTTGGCACAGAAATGTTTCTTTGAGGCAAGATTGCTGTTCGGAGATCTTGGCTTCTGTGATATTTTCAGCAAAGATTGTTGAGGAAAGGAATGGATGAGGGGCCATGTGAAAGAAAAAGTAACAGCACAGTGATGAAGAAGGAATAAAGAAAGGATGATACTAGAAATTGAGGGAGTGAAATAAGATAGAATGTGCAAGGTAGAATTTTTAAAGAAATAGTTGCAGAGCAAGATCAAGGTGTGTTGAGCCTACATTTTAGCTACTAGTTCTAGAGGATAGTAAATGGCAATAACTTCACCAAAGTCAAGGAAAAAATATGACTGTGGAAGATGTTCTTTTCCAGTTAAATCTGGGGAAGGTGTTGAACATATCATTGTACATTGTCATTCTCTAACTAATTAGTCATGGAAACTGTTCAATCTGTCTAGATATCTACCATTTAAGTTTTGTAACATGCTTTTTTTTTTTTTTTTTTTTTGAGACAGAGTCTCGCTTTGTTGCCCAGGCTAGAGTGAGTGCCGTGGCGTCAGCCTAGCTCACAGCAACCTCAAACTCCTGGGCTCGAGCAATCCTGCTGCCTCAGCCTCCCGAGTAGCTGGGACTACAGGCATGCGCCACCATACCCGGCTAATTTTTTTTTATATATATATATATATATATTAGTTGGCCAATTAATTTCTTTCTATTTTTATAGTAGAGACGGGGTCTCGCTCAGGCTGGTTTTGAACTCCTGACCTTGAGCAATCTGCCCACCTCTGCCTCCCAGAGTGCTAGGATTACAGGCGTGAGCCACCGCGCCCGGCCTGTAACATGCTTTTTGCTTCTAGCATTTCAGTTACCAAATATCATTTCATCCTTCCTTTTTGTGTCTGTTTAACAGACTATAAATAATGAGCTCCTATTGACAGGGATTTTTTTCCTATTCATATTTAACTTTCCATTACCTTATGGAGTCTAGCATGTAGCGCATATTTAATTTAGTAACTTTGCTGACTAAACCACTTTTTAGATCAGAGATGAGTGAAGTTTTGATAAATGAGCCCCTGTCACCTAAAGTGTGAGTAAAATAAGGGTTTTTGCAGACCCAGTATGAGGTAGATGTTTGGTACTTCTTTGGAAATGTTATGGCATGCCTGAGGAAATCACACAGTCTGTAGACTAGGTTAAGTTGGATTGTGTAAATATAGATCATGGTATTGGGGAACTAAGCATCTGCTAGATTAGACATTTTCATGATGAAAATTAGGGGTTGAGTATAAATCTCCATTGATAGTTATGGAATAATAGAATGTAATTCCTGTTCTCTTTCCTGTTTTTATAGCTGTGCTGTTACTGTCCTCTTTTTCTCTGTGTTTCCTAAAACAAAAATAGTCCAAAGAAGAATCCTAAGAATCCTTATGCATTGTAACTTTCTTTTTCTTCTTTTTTTCTTTTCTTTTTTTTTTTTTTTTTTTTCAGACAGAGTCTTCCTCTGTTGCTCATGGTAGAGGTAGAGTACAGTGGCATCATCATAGCTTATTGGAGTCTCAAACTCCTGGTCTCAGTCAATCATCCTCTCTGAGTCTCCCTGGTGGCAGGCAATACAGGTGTGTAGTCCCACACCTCGCTAATTTTTTTCTATTTTTAGTAGAGATATGGGGTGTTGCTCAGGCTGGTCTTGAACTCCTGGCTTCAAGTGATCCTCCCCTCTAGGCCCCCCAAAATGCAAACTTTGTAACTTTTAAAAATTCTTCTTTAATTTATCTGTTTATCATCCTACCATGCTAAGTATTATGGGTGTTTCCTAAGAGTACAAGAGTTATATTCACCTCTGTGATCCAGTTTACTTTTTTAATGTTGGAATTCAAGGAATACTGAAGAAATCTATCCTGATTAATAACAGATGGGGAGAATATATGTGTTTTAAATAAGAAACCAAGAGAGACAATAAGGAAAATGAGAAGGAATTGCTCATGAGCCTTTCACATTACTCTTGAGTTCAGAAAAAACAGAAAAAAAAAACACTTGTGGAGATTGTGAAGAGTTTAAAACGTATAAAAAAATTCCCTATCAGTAGGGAGCTGACCAGGTTTTTAGAAAAGTGTTGATTGCTAGGACACTGAGACATTAGGTAAATAGATGTGTGCCTCCTCATCTTGCTTTCATTCTGGCTTCTCACTAGCTATTCTGAGTAAGTTTAAGATTTCTTCTGACTTTGTAACCTTTGGAAAAATTGTTGCTGTTAGTTTAATTTGGAATAGTATCAGATTTACAAAAGTCTTGTTAAATTGTCTTATTGATTCATGTTTTTCTCTTTGTTGATAATCTCATATGGTATTCCCACCTACACCGTATACCAACCCTATACCTTTGTGGAGAAGTGCTGGTTTGGAGAGACAGTCTGAGTGGATTCATGCTAAGATGGTAAATTTGAGTTGAGACCATTATTACATGGTAGTCAGACATGAGGTATCATAGGATTGATCAATATGCCTTAATGTAAATAGATGCATGTATTTAGTCCTATTTGCTTTGGCTTTCCACTTCAAGCTCTTAATGTTGTTTTTATATTCTTATAAATGCACATAAAAATTTGATTTGATTTATGTTTTGTGTTCTGTCTCTTTTTCCCAAAATAAATATAATGAGCTCCTACTTGACAGGGATGTTTTTTCTTTCTTGTCTTATGCTACAATGTCAAAAAGTAAGAATTTCATTGAATAAACAAATTTACAAAAGAATGAGTGAGAGAGGGATCGTGAATGAGAGAGAATATAGCAATAAAGGAAAGAGAGAGATTCTGATAGTCATGTAATATTACATATATATTATATATAGCTATAATATTTTAATGTATTATATGCAATAAATATTACTGTATTCTGTTAATGTATTTGAATAATTTTGGAATCTGCCACATTTGACAATGTTGAAAAGAGAAGGACATATAATATAGTGATTATTTAAAAATTAGATATAGATATGTAGATATTAACTCTTTAAGAATACAGTTATTTGGTTTAAAATAAATGATAGAATGTTTTATAACTCTCACTTTGTCATGGCTCCATCTTTGCTAATCCTTCTGAAGTTTTGCATGAGTAGAAGAGGGTCCCCACTGATGATACTTTGGGTTTGCCTTCAGATTTATTGGGAATTCAAGGGATATGAGCTGCTGTGGACTAAGAAATAACTCTTTCTGTTACCAATGAAAGTAAAAGGGCTAGTCGCTGTACAACTTGTTAATACCCAGTTTTGAATCTTGCTTCTCAGTCAGAAATTTTACCTTCACTCTAACATTATTTTTCTGGATCCTTCATATTTACTCAAATATTAACCAGTTTCAGAGTTCTTCATTCTTTCCTGAAGTTTCAAGTTTTCCTTTTGTTATCATTGTCCACCTGCCTAAAGAACTTTCTTTAGTGCCCTTATGCTGCATGGCTACTGTTGATAATTTTAGTATGTGGTGATTAGTTTTCTTTTCTATGACTATGCCCTTTTTTAGTCCTCTTTAGTGAAATATATTGTTACTGAATATAGAATTAATAGTTCACATTTTTTTTATTACATTAAAGTAATCCACTGTTTTCCGGACTCCATTGATTTTGAATGGAAGTCAGCAAATGTTTTAATCATTGTTTCACTTTACATAATTGTGCCATTTTTCTCTGACTCCTCAAGATTTTCTTGTCATTGATATTAGGCCAATTTTGAGTATGACATGACTCAGTGTGGTCTTCTTTGTATTCTTTGGTTATTTGATTAAATTGTTGAATGTGCAAATGTTTTGTTTTTCATCAAATTTGGCAGAATTTCAGCGATTTGAAAAATAACTTTTTTGGTCTCTTTTCTTACCTCTGGGACTCTAATTTGTGTGTGTATGTGTGTTTTGTTAGATCTATCGATATTGTCCTACAGATTCCTGCCATTTTTTAAAACCTTATTTTCTTGTTTTTTGGACTGAATCATTTCCAATATTCTGTTTCCATGTTCACTGAATGTTTGTTATTTCCAATATGCTCTTAAACCTGTCCTGTGCATTTTTTTCAGATACTTTATTTTTTACTTCCAGAGATTTCTTGGATTTTTAAAAATGTTATATCTGATGTGATATCTTATTCATTTACTATCAGAATACTTTTCTTTATGTTTTCAGTATAATTATAATGACTTTTAAAAAATTTCAACATCTAGACTGTCTGAAGGATAACTTTATTGCTCTCTTAAGTATGGGTTGTATTTCTCTTTCTTAGTATGCCGTGTAATTTTGGGTTGTAACTTGGACTTTGTGAATATGTTGTAGAAACTCTAAATCTCTTTTGCTTCTGTAATACAATATTTTTCAGCCTCAGAACTATCGATATTTTAAATTGGATTATTTCCTTGTTGTATTTTGGAGGCTGTTCTTTGGGATATCAGGTAGCATTCCTGGCCTCTACCCACTCATGCCAGTAGCACAACTCCCTCTCTTCCCACCACTTCTGCCACTGTAACAACCACAAATGTTTTGCAGCATTTGTAAATGTTCTTTTATCACCAATCCATATTCCCCTTTTCAATTGAGAACTATGGCTGTAAAGTATACTGATTGTTATTAAGGCAAGCAGTTAACTTGGATGGATTCAAACTCTAATTTCTGCCTCCTGTGCCATGGGAAGTAGCAGAATACTCTGCTTAATTCTTTTCATATTGGTTGGGCTACTGGGAGTCTGTTCTACACAACGGGCAGTTGAGGGGTCAGTCAAAGATTTCACCATAATTTATACACAGGATTTCAGGTTCTTCCTTTCTGGATCTATTCTCTGTGGGATTTTCTCCTCACTTGCCAGCTTCTACTGAGGCTACCCTTCAGCAAAATTCCATGAAAATAGAAGGAAGTTCTTGTCACCTAAATGTGTACTCCCTTCTAGCACAGGGAAGTTGTTTTCCATGCCTTTAGGTAGTTGTTTTGATACTGAGTCTGGACTTTATAATTGTTATCTGTGGGGTTCTTCGTTGAATAGTAGGTACTCCTCCATTACTAGTACCCAAACTTGTAAAAACACTTCAACTTATTAGACAATAATGTGCTTGCTGGTTTCACTGATTCATGCGTTCTAAATTACACAATCTGCAAATGGTAGAGCTCTGTATCCTACATGAAATTTATCTGATTTTCACAAATGTTTTTTATAAAAAGGACACAAACTCAGATTTCTTTAGGAATTTTTTTAAGCATAACCATTCTTATAAAGTATATATTTTTATGTTCTGCTTGTTTTTTTTTGTTTTGCCTAGCAAGAATTTTGTATTCATGTGGAGTAATCTCTATTTTCTACTCATCAAAAACAGGTGGAACTTTGATTTCACTATGTGGCATGTTCTGCTTTGCCTTGGTATTATTAGGAGTACTGGGTGATTAATTTGGGCCAAATAATATTCTTCACCCTCATTCCACAAACATTGTCACCTGCTTTTACCACTTTAAAGTGATGGAAACATTCTCCAGAATATTTTTACCTGTGTCACAGAAAATCTAGTAAAATGGATAAAGTGAAGAAATTCTTGTCCCCTAGTACCTGTAGCTAATATTTCCTCAGTGTTGTTTCCCACAGTCCAGATATTGCAAAGAGATGATGTTTAGTCCATAGTTCATAAGTATGGGAGTGTAATGAGCCTTGACCTGAGAGTAAGTGAGCTACCCAAGAGTAGATGCCCTGGTCATCTGAAATAAGACCATGCTTATGTGGCTTTTGTGTAATGTCTACAGGTGAAATGTAATCATTTCCTTCTTTGAGTAGTTGGTATAGCAAATAGTTGAAGCAGAACTTTTTGGTTAACAAAGTAGGATATTGTAGATATTTTAACAAAAGATCAGTTATAAAGGGCTATTAACTAAACAAATTTAACTATTTGTATCTGTTTCATACTTTTGATAAAATCAACTTCCTTTAACATGAAAGTTGTTTCTTCATATTCTTGCTTTAAACTTGAAAGTCCTACAAAAAATAATCATTATTTTCAATGGTTAGTTTTGCTTTCATGGTATTATAGTAAAAGAGTAAGTTAAAGACTGAATAGATGACTGTTATCTAGAAAAATCAGAATAAAATGGAGAGAATTGGTGATAAAAATACATTGCATTTAATTAATTGAAAACACTATCATTATGGTCAAAGTCTAGGCATATGGAGTATTTTGTGAATTATGCAGTAGATAAAACATTTGATATGAGTTCTCTTAGCACAGAATTGATCCAGCTCTTGAAATACCATTTTTAAATTGAAGATAAACAGGTTGTTCATAGGCATCTTATAACTTCTGAATTTAGGGACAATGGAGTTAATTTTCCAGTTGTATTTGTTTGATTTGAATGGTATATTTTTTCACTTTTTTCATAACTCCCAGATGTCAATTCCCATAATGATCATGCAAGGAAAGGAAGCTATTACAATTCTTGCTATGTACACCATCACTAAAGGATAGTTCCTGAATTTTTTGGTCTTAAGAGAAATTGAGAAACAAAATTTCAAATATATTTCATATATATTTATATATAAGACAAGCTGCTGTGGAAAAAGTGTTCAGTTTTGAGAAAGAGTTGATTGGTGTCCTTATGTATTATATTGATGATTCACAAACTCTGCCCCAATTCTGCTTTTATCTGTATAAATTTATCTCATCTTATGTATCAAAAATTATCTATCAATCTATCTGGCTTTATCAGTCATCTATTTATCTTAATCATCTGTCTATCTTAATCATCCATCTGTTATCTATCTATGTCATTTAGCATGATAGACAGAAGAGCATAGCAATGGAGACTTAAGGAAGTTGCCTCCTATGTTAGCAGACAGAGGTGATAGTGCCCTATGAGGTGATGATGCATAAAAAGAAAAAGAAGAGAGCATGAGAACTGTGGGAGCCTAACTCAGGGGCCTTGTCCAGCAGGAACTCTGGCCTGGTTATTATGCGTGACTCTCAAAAACCAAAATAGAGCTGACAATCTTGTGTCATCTTGGCGTGAGAAAACTTAAATATGACTCTGCCTTTTCAGTCCTCCTGTATTTCCATAATTTAAAACTCTCTTTTAATTATATAATATTATCTGGGTATATATTATATATTAATTATATAATATATACCCTGGCCTGTTTTAAACTAGATCATGGATTGGCAAACTTTTTCTGTAAAGGGCCAAATAAAAATTTTCAGTTTTGAAGGGTTTATCATCTCTGTTGCAGCTAATTTACTTTGCTGTTGTGGTATGAAAGCTACCATAGATGATACGTAACTGAATGAGTGTGGTGTGGCTATATTTCGGTAAAACTTTACAGCAGCTACCTGTGGGATAGAGTTTACCAATCCCTGAACTATAGCATTGGCTAACCTGAACCCTGAAAAATAGTGAGATTAATTAACTCAACCATGTGGTAAAAATATTTGAGAATTATTTCACCATTTTATTTTCATGAAAATTATTTTTAGCTCCTTTGCTATTTCCCATTCATAAGAGAGTGATATAAATGACTGCCATGTGCTAGCATCATAATCTATACAGTGTAAAACCAGTACAGTATAATTACTTTGAGTAATATGAATCCATTTAAGTTAAAGCTGATAAATTATATTTCAAAATTTAATGTATTTCTTCCTCATTTCTTCTATAACACTCCCAAAGAATTAGTGTCTACAATCTTGCCTATCTTCTTTTCCAATTTGGCACAGTTACAATCCAAATGTGTCTCTCAGGAGGCTGGATGGTGTCTGTCGCCCTTGGACAATGATTTCCACCTATTTTGACTCCATCTGAACAGTTGTAATTGTTTCATCATATCAGAGTAGGATCAATACATGCCAAAGATATTATTTAACGTAGCTTGTAAAAACTTGAGTCAACAGTATACATAGCCAACACATACAATCTTTGGTCCAGTTAAATTGTTTTGCAAATTTGCTCTTATTTGTCCATGCTATCTGAGTGGAGTATTTAAAGGAGAGGAAAAGCCCATGGGCTGTGGCTCATACCTGCAATCCTAGCACTATGGGAGGCTGAGGCGGGAGCATCCCTTGAGGCGAGGAGTTTAAGAACAGCCTGAACGAGAGCAAGACCCTGTCTCTACTAAAAACAGACAAATTAGCTGGTCGTGGTGTGTGCCTATAGTCCCAGCTACTCAGAAGGCTAAGGCAGGAGAATCAGTTGAGTCCAGGAGTTCGAAGTTGCAGTGAGCTGTAATGAGGCCATTGCATTCTGACCTGGGTGAGAGGGTGAGACCATGTCTCAAAATAAAAAAAGAGGGAAAGAAAATAAATAACTCTCTAACTTTAAATTTGGGCTATTGCTTGTTTTGCAGTGAATTATAAATATGTTCATTTATTTGAAACATAGAACAAAATATTCTGTGAAAGGCTCACGTAAATTAATTGGAAAAATATATAAACAAACAATTCATAAAATAAAAACATTGCAAATGGCCAAGAGCATATAAAATATGTTCTACATTCCAATCTTTATAATGAAATTTCTGCATATATGAAATGAGACATGTGAAATATATATTTTAAATGTATATTAAATAAATCAACAATTGTTTGCCTTTTTCACTTATCAGATTAACAGGTATACATGTTAACAAAGCATAGAGAATTTAGAACCCCTATGTGTTACAGTCTTTTCAGGAATAAAGTGCAAAATAAATATCAGAAGGAAATTAGCACATTTTGACCAACAATTTTAGTTTTTAGAAGTTTACCAATAATAATGTAATAGGAAGTGTTCCAAAATGTATGTAAACTTAAGGGTACTCATTACAGCATTAACAATACTTGTAAAATAGCAAATAACATTTTTTTCAAATCATGCTAGGAAAATTAGTGATGATACATTTAACCAATTCAGTTATTAATATGGTAATATATGTTAAAATTAATCAATATGAAAGTACAGCTTTCAGACATTCATTTATTCACCACTAATTGAGTATCAACTATGTTTGAGGCATTAACATTGTATTTCATTCATGTGAAACAATATATGTATGTGCTTATTCTGATATAGTCAATAAATCAATTTGATAGGAAAAATACTCACAAAATATTCATAATGAGTTCTGGTCATTATTTTATTCTGCGTGTTTGTGTGTATGTGTGTATGTTGTTTCAAATACATATATTATTTCAATTATTCATAGCATTATTGAATTATTAGCATATGTACCAATGTGGAGATAAACACTATAGATGAATTATATCATTTAATACTCATAATAAACATGGAGTTAGGGTATTTATTCCTTTTTAAAGATTAGTAAATTGAGGCTGAGTTTGAATTTGTGTAATTCATCTTATTATTTACAACATAAGACAAGTAAAATTACATTATGGTGTTTCCTCCTTGTATATATAATTTAAAATATGTATAACTTGCTTAATCCATTGAGCAAAACCATTTGTTGGGAAAAATGCAGATTTCAGAGATCATATTAATTTTCCCTGTGTCTTTAAAGTCAGACTTTAGTAGGTGTAACTTCTCAAGATGGAAAGTGTAAGTGTTGGTATATTGCAAAAATCAGAGAAAAGGATGAATAAAACACTGATTTGTGGGAAATATTATGATATAAACCTTCAAGGAGTTATCTCAACAAATATGAGGTACCATTGCTTAGGAGATGGAGCACTATATTCCTGAGCAGAAACCATGTTATATACAAAGTACTGAAATTTTATGGAGGCACAAATAAAAGTCCTAAGAGAAATTCCCCATAAAAAGAGTCACTAAATGAAAAAAACAAAACTGACTTTAGAGTTGATCACAGGCAATATTAGTACATAAACACTGCCAATGGCAGGGAAAAGGCCAATGGCAATATCTGAGTGAAGAAACAATTTCCAACTAATGTAGATTTAAATGTCATAATCTCTTGTTGGAATATTTTTTTCCAATTGTAATTTATGACCATATGGTCTGCATTCTAAGGAATCTCTCCCCTTTAAATGTGTGTTCTGGCTGGGGTCAGTGGCTCACGCCTGTAATCCTAGCACTCTGGGAGGCTGAGGCGGGCAGATCGCTCAAGGTCAGTAGTTCGAGACCAGCATGAGCAAGAGCGAGACCCTGTCTCTACTAAAAATAGAAAGAAATTAATTGGCCAACTAAAAATATATATAGAAAAAATTAGCCGGGCATGGTGGTGCATGTCTGTAGTCCCAGCTACACGGGAGGCTGAGGCAGAAGGATTACTTGAGCCCAGGAGTCTGATGCTGCTATGAGCTAGGCTGACACCACGGCACTCTAGCCCGGGCAACAAAGTGAGACTCTGTCTCAAATTAAATAAATAAATAAATAAATAAGTAAATAAAAAAAAAATGTGTGTTCTATGATCAGTTTACTTTTTTCCCCTAGAAATCTTCATTATAAGCCTTTCCTAAAGACAACACTTGTGTCTTGCATGTGCAATTTAGTAGTTGTCAGCTAGTAAATGAGGCATTGGTCAAAATGATAAGCATGGGGGATTGTGACAAATTTTGCCTCACCATGCTTCATCAAGTAGTTGAAGTATGTTTAGAACTTTGACTAGTTTGTAATGTAAGTAATGTGCTATGCTATTCTAACTTTGCTTTTTTATTTTCTGGCATTTTGATTGGGAATTGACTATATGAGATTCTTTCAGTTAAGGCTCTGGAATGTTGAGTATACTGAAGGAGGAAAATGAATACAGAAGGAAAAAGCATTTAGAGATATGTGAAGTTGCATCTCTCAAAGAAGGACCACTGGACACCAAGGAGTGGACAAACTCTGGTTTTGTCTGATACCATTAGGCGATATTTGGACACTGTGAATCTCTTGAAGGATGAGAAAACTGATTATTGGTGGTAAGATTTTATAATGTTAAACTAATATATGAATGAATGAATGGGTAAGGAGGGTAGAATGTAAAGCTCTTCTTTATAATATAAAGGCTTAATCAACATAAAAGTAATGGCAGGATATGATATATCGTTATTTGGCAGTCAGAATTATTTCAGCTGGGAACCATCAAAGGATACTAATACTTGGAGGGAATTTGAAGAGAATAAGGAAATATAAGTAGTTTCCAATTATCTGCTTCATGTGATACTTATCTTTTACATACAAATGTAGTAACTTTTTGGTGGAGAACCTGGTAGGCACCCTATGAAGTAAGAAAATGAAAGTTAATACCACCAGTAATGGAAACCTCTGGCTGTACTGATAGGCTGTATTGAGAAGAACACAGCCTCATTTCTGTAGTATTACTAAAAGAGTTCATAAACCTAAATTTCCTTGTGAAGAAACATCAGACCCAAATTGAGTGACATTTTACTTTTAGTCTTCAAACATACTAATTTCACTGGGGAAATGTTTCAGATTGTGTCAAACTAAATAGACATGAGAACTGTATATAGCATCGATTCAGATTTTATAAAGGACATTAAAGGAAATAAACATTAATTGCCTAACTTTGATAAAGATTTTGAGGTTATGTAACAGAAAAATCTTGTTTTTAATAAATAAAAATAAAAAGATTTAAGAGATAACCACATCATAGCTGTGAATATACATGTTTCAAAAAGTAGAAAAAGAGAAACAAATGAAACAGGTGTAGCAAAATGATAGCAAATAAGGAATCCAGGTGGAAATTATCCAGAAATTATGAATATACTTATATCTGCTCAGTAAGTCTGAAATTAGGTCAAAATAATATAGAAAAATATGTAGACAGAGGAATTGTTTGAATATATGGTTTCAAGCATACGTATGTGGTCAGGCAATATAAATGGATGAAAATATAAATGGATGAATACTGTGATAATAGTGAGCCTTGTGGTTACCTGCATTTGAATCAGTTATGTTAAAGGAAACCTTTTTATCCTGAATTTTTTCACTTAGCATGTTTTCAGGATTCAGCCATATGGTAGCATATATCAGAACTGCATTCTTTTTGATGGAGGAGTAATATTCTGTTGTTTAGATAGACCATAGGCAACATTGTTTATTCATTCATTAGTTAATGGACATTTGGGTTGTTTCCACTTTTTGGCAATTATAAATAATCCTGCTGAGAACATTTTTATGGAGACTTTTGTTTGTGTTGGGCATATTTTCAATTCTCTTATAGGTGAACATATGGTAACTATGTTTAACATTTTGAAAACCTGTCTGTCAGAGATTTTTAAAATTATTTTTGTTGCATTTGAAGGCAGTCAATCGTCTATGCAAAATGAACATTCCAGTGAATATTGGTGTAAACACTTCTTATTGTAGAAATAATTAAATTGAAATAACAAGTTATATACAGTCCGTTGCCTCACACCTGGTTGATCAAATGGACCTGGTTATGTTTCATCATTACATATTTTTGCTTTTGTCTTTGAGATTGAAATGGAATGGAATCAGTGTTGGTTTGAATATAAAATATAAAATACAAAATATAATATATGTCCTTGCTCTGCAACATTACTTAAGAAGCTGGAAGTTGTATCTACAATAAGTGCGTTATATGGTACTCAAGAATAGTAGGGTAGTTCAGATTGGTAGAATTTTCCACATGAGTATGCTGATTTTCCTCATAATGTTTATGCAGAGCTTCAGTAAAAAACTTCCTTTCTTGAGCCTAGTAGCTGATGTAGCCTCCCTCACATTTATTGTGATCTTCATTTTCCATGTAGACATCAAGTGACTCAGTTTGCTCTAGGATTATTAATGTCTGTGTTACTTAAGGAGTGATCCTTTTCTCACAGGCAGCAGGCATAAGGTGTCCTTTCAGTGAATATACCTGCATTATACATTCACATATTGTGGAAAATCTAAAGAAAATGAGAGGTGAACAGTACAGTGTTTCTATTTTAAGCAAGTAATTTATAACCTCAAGTTTCTCTTCTTTCACCTAGCAAAAGTCATCTGAGATCACCACTCATGTTTTTGTCTATAACAGTAATTTGTTCCTTTTTTATAGATGAAAAGTATTCCATCATATGCATGTGCAAAAGTTTGTTTATCCAATCTTCACCCTTGCTTAAGGGTACTTGGGTTGTTTCAAGTTTCTGGCATTTGCAAATAGAGCTGCTATGAATATTAGTGTAAGGTTCTCATATGAACATGAATTTTTATTTCTCTAGGATAAATGCCCAGGGATGTGATTGCTGAGTTTATATAGTAAGTGTATGTTTAATCTTATAAGAAACTGCCAAAGTTTCTGGAGTAGCTTTATTATTTCACAAAAATGTTTGAGGAGCTCTGTTATTTTACATTCTTGCTAGCAGTTGGTATTGCATTCTTTTTTATTTTAGCAATTTTATTATAATAAGGATATTGGGGATATCTCATTGCAATTTTTATTTGCATTTCACTAATAACTAAGAATTTTGAACTTCTTGTGGTTTATTTGCCTTTCACATATCTTCTTGGATGAAATGTCTCTTCAAGTTTTAGATCTATTTTCTCATGGGATTTTGTTTCTTCTTCTAGCTGTTGAATTTAGAAACTTCTTTTAATATTCAGGGTGAAACATTTTTCATGGATGTGATTTTCAAATATTTTTTCCTCATTTTTATCCTGTCTTTTCATAATCTCATTAGGGTTTCTCACAGAGTAAATTTTTTTAAGTTTGATGGCATCTGATTTATCTGTTTGTTTGTTTTTTTTTTCTTTTCATGGATAGTGCTTTTGGTGATGATGTTGTCAAGTGAATATTTGTAGGGGTGTTTGTAGTGTAGCCCTATTATTTTCATTTGATGGTGTCTGTAGGATGATGTCTGTCAGAGATGTATCCCCTTTTAAATTCCTGATATTAGTAATCTGTATTTTTTTTCCTTTTTAATTTTTTTTTATTATTTTTGGTCATACTGGCTACAGGTTTATAATTTTATTAGCCTTTTTAGAAATCCAGCTTTGGGCTACAAATTTAAAGTTTTATTAGCCTTTTTGGAGATCCAAGTTTTGCTTCATTTATTTTTTCTGTTGTTTTTCTATTTTCAATTTCATTGAATTTGGTTCTAATATTTATTATTTCCAGCTTGTGTTGTTTTGTGTGTCCTTGGATTTTGTTATTGTGTCTTTTTTTGGAAGATTAGGTTGCTGATATGAGACCTTTGTTTTCTAATGTAAGGATTTTAATTTTATAAATATCCCTTTAGGTATTACTTTAAATACATCCCATAGGGTTTTATTTATTTATTTAGTTACAAAGTCTCGCTCTGTTGCCCAGGCTAGAGTGCCATGGCATCAGCGTAGCTCAAAGCAACCTCAAACTCCTGGGCTCAAGCAGTCCTACTGCCTCAGCCTCCTAAGTAGCTGGGACGACAGACATGTGCCACCATGCCCGGCTAATTTTTTCTATATATATTTTTAGTTGTGCAGCTAATTTCTTTCTATATATTTTTTTAGTAGAAACGGGGTCTCGCTCTTGCTCATGCTGGTCTCGAACTCCTAAGCTCAAATGATTACAGGCATGAGCTACCATGCCCAGCCCATCCCATAGGTTTTGATACGTTTTATTTTCATTTTATATAGTTCAAAATGATTTCTAATTTCCTTTTAGACTTCTTATTTTAATCACTTAGATTGTTTGGAAGTGTGTTGTTTAACTTCCAGTATTTGCATGTTTTTCAGTTATATTTGGTTTTCATTCCTATTTTAATTTTTGTCAGAAAATAGACTTTACATGCCTTAAATTATTTTAAATTTGTTAAGATTTGTTTTATGGCTTAGGATAATGTCTATCTTGGTAAATGTTCCTTGTTCATTTAAAAATATTTATTTATTGTTGCATAAAATGTTCTGTGAATGCCAGATCTCATATTTTGTGGTAGTGTTCAGTTTTTTTTAGTATATTTGTGGATTTTCTGTTTACTCATTCTACTGATTACTAAGAGAGGAGTGTTAGAGTATCCATCTATAATCGTAGGTTTTCACTTCTTTATGTTTTTGCTTCTTGTATGTAGAAGCTCTGTTATTATAGTTGCATACACATTCAGGATTGTTATCTTTTTGCTGAATTGACTCATGCAGTGTCCCTTGTTATCCTTGGAAGCTTTCCTTACTTTTTCTGATAGTAATATTGTCACTTCAGATTCTTTCTTATTTGCTTTTCTACTATATCCTACCTATAGCATTGTATTTAAAGTAGTTTTAGTGTAAACATCATATAGTTAGGTCTTGTTTTTTATACTCATCAAGCAGTTTTTGTTTGTCAGGTCCTCATACTCACCCAGGCTGGGTTATCAGAGAAAAAGAAAACCTTGAAAATCACTCTTGTTTCCTGATATTTTTAGTTTCACATTTCACCTTCAAGCACTTATTCTTCAGAGTCCTCTGCTAACATGTCATTGTATTCCTCCTGGGATTCTTTTTTTTTTTTTTTTATTTTTTTTTTTTTTTTTTTTTTTTAATTTCGGCATATTATGGGGGTACAGATTTTAAGGTTTCAATAAATGCCCTTTTCCCCCTCCCCCCACAAGTCTGAGTTTCCAGCATTACCATCCCCCAGATGGTGCACATCTCACTCATTATGTATGTATATACCCACCCCCTCCCCCCTGCCCAATATCCTATTACTGTAGTACCTATGTGTCCACTTAGGTGCTGCTCAGTTAATACCAGTTTGCTGGTGAGTATATGTGGTGCTTGTTTATCCATTCTTGGGATACTTCACTTAGCAGTATGGGTTCCAGCTCTAACCAGGAAAATATAAGATGTGCTATATCACCGTTGTTTCTTAGAGCTGAATAGTACTCCATGGTATACATATACCACATTTTATTAATCCATTCTTGGATTGATGGGCACTTGGCCTGTTCCTCCAGGCAAGTGCCACCTACTGACAGGGAGGACATCCTGCACAGCCTTTTCAGGGCACCTACTGACTCATTATACAGGGAGTGGTCAAATCTCACCCACAGACACCACCTACAGGCTCAGAAACTAAACAAGGCGTGTGAATACCCAAACAAAAACCTAAAGAAAAGAAACAACAACTGATCGACATGGGCAGAAATCAGGGAAGGAACTCAGGAAATATGAAGAACCAAACGGAAAACACCCCCCCAAAGAGGAGCACCAGTCCCCTAGAAACAGACACCAACCAAAATCAGGCAACCAAAATGACAAAAGAGGAATTTCGAATGTGCACCATAAGAAAATTCAACAACCTGCAAGAACAATTCATTCCTTTTTTCTTCTCTTATGTTTTGTCCTTGTAATTCCCTATTTCATTTTATTGTTTTCATAATTTTCATTTTTCTTATGAAATTTCACATTTATTTTTTTCTGTTCTTGCTATTGTTCTTTTATTTTCTATATAATGTTTTGAAATGGATTTCAAAGTTTATATACTATTGAAATAGATTTCTAAAGTTCTTACTTCTTATTTCCATAATATTGGTCTTACAATTTCTCTATCATGTGCTTTTAATTTTACCCATCACAGGGTATTTTCATAATATATTTTATTTTGTGGGAATATATTTTACAATCTCTGATTGAAGGAAAAAAATTGGCATACCACAAATTTACATAGCAGATAGGATTATCGACTATTTTCAGAGTGGAGAATTTTGGGAGGAAATAAATGAAGAAATGACAAAGGTGACCAAGGACCAAACAGCTGTGACGTGTGTAAGGATAGCCATATGGTAATAATTACAGACCTAATTATCACATTTCATGTTTTAATGAATTTCGTGTATTTTCTGAACTGATTTATTTTATTTGTGATATTTTGCTGCAGGTTACAGCACTTCAGAGACAAGAGGTGAGCAGATACTGTGGTGTTTTTGAAATTGTTTATTTGTGTTATGGCCAGTGATGTCAGAACTTCAAGGTCTCAGAGTTCATGATTTCACAGGCTCAAAGAAGGATATTTTTATAACGGACTTTTTTGTCACATAAATGGCAAACACGAATGGCAGTGTATTCCTTACTTTGTTCAAGGAATCCTCATTATTGTTTCTTCTCTTTTTAAAAATCTCTTTTTTTTTATGGTAACCTGAATAATTTTGGGGAATTGTTGACATATTTCCTTTTTTCACCATTTTGTGTTGGGTGAAAATAATCTTATCATGAAATTCAGTATGCTAAATACTGATTTTCTTTTTTTCTTTTTTTTTTTAATTTAGAAGACAAAGTCTTGCTGTGTTGCCCAGGCTGGCCTTGAAATCCTAGGCTCAAGCAATCCTTCTCTTTCAGCCTCCTGAGTGACTGGGAATATAGGTGTGTACCACCACACCTGGTTTAAAGATTTTTTAAAATCTTCATCTGGCACATTCAGATCACAGATGTTTCTACTTAACATTTGTATTATAAGCATATCATATATTATGTTTGCTACCTCACTTATTACTTACAATTTTAGTTGGTTTTAGTTAGATTTTTTTTTTTTTTTTTTTTTTTTTTTGACAGAGTCTCACTTTATTTCCCAGGCTAGAGTGAGTGCCGTGGCATCAGCCTAGCTCACAGCAACCTCAAACTCCTGGGCTCAAGCAATCCTTCTGCCTCAGCCTCCCAAGTAGCTGGGACTACAGGCATGTGCCACCATGCCCGGCTAATTTTTTCTATATATATTAGTTGGCCAATTAATTTCTTTCTATTTATAGTAGAG
>VSMD01077401.1:0-13771 GCA_008750895.1 Mirza zaza | reverse complement strand
AAGATGGCCGGGCGCGGTGGCTCAAGCCTGTAATCCTAGCTCTCTGGGAGGCCGAGGTGGGCGGATCCTTTGAGCTCAGGAGTTCGAGACCAGCCTGAGCAAGAGCGAGACCCCATCTCTACTATAAATAGAAAGAAATTAATTGGCCAACTAATATATATAGAAAAAATTCGCCGGGCATGGTGGCACATGCCTGTAGTCCCAGCTACTTGGGAGGCTGAGGCAGCAGGATTGCTTGAGCCCAGGAGTTAGAGGTTGCTGTGAGCTAGGCTGACGCCACGGCACTCACTCTAGCCTGGGCAATAAAGTAAGACTCTGTCTCAAAAAAAAAAAAAAAAAAAAGTTGAAGATGGTTAAAAAGAATAGGAACAAAATCATCAGTTATGCGTTTTAATAGAAGTAAACAGATGAACAATTTCCTGAGATTTTCCAAAAATATTTCAAGGCTGATGTCTGTTTCCTCATGATTATATTTATAAGTAGTAAATATTTCCAAAGAGTTAGATGAAAATTACCAATACTATAAAGAGCATAGATATTCCAAATTGGTACTGTAGGATAGTAGCCTGTGAAAGAAAATGAAGAAAGCAATCTACATAAAGGAAAGTAGAACTTCGCTTGTTGTCAGCCCAATATTAGGCATTGTGAAAAGTGTGATTTTATGATCTCAAAGTATGTTTAGTATAGTCTCACTTAGACCACCTTGCATTTATCTAAGGATATTTATATGAGTCCTAGATGATTTTCCTGTCATGTAAGCTCTGGAGCTTGATTGGACAAAATATTTTCTGCTTAGATTAGCTAAAGTGAAACCTTTAAATTCTTATCCATTTTTCCCTTCCCGACGTGGCTATTTATATCTGTAAGATATTACATTTTTGCTGAGTATCATGTTTAGCACTGAGGGGTTTAGCCTTTCATGCTCTGTAACACTAAATTGAAGCCATCCTTTTGATACTGCTATATTAGCATTTTTTTCCCCTCAAACTTAGCTGCCATTTACCTGAAGAACATGGTGACACAATACTGGCCAGACCGAGAACCTCCACCGGGAGAAGTAATATTTCCATTCAACATTCATGAAAATGATCGCCAGCAAATACGTGATAACATTGTGGAAGGAATAATTCGTTCTCCAGATTTAGTGAGGTACATTATGCTGTATCTATATGATTACCAGGAAGCATGAAATATTTGGGAGTAAGTGCTGTTGGATCTAATCATCAGCCTCAGGTTTGTTTTTTTAAAGAGGTAAAATAATGAAGGTGAACACTTATTTGTCTTTACATTTGTTATTCCTTACTTCAGAACATTTTGGAAAAGATTTAGTTACCATAATTGCCACAAAAAAGAAGTAAAGTAGAAATCATACCTAACCAAAATGATTGTGTAAATCCCTACTGTGTAAATAATCTATGTTCTTCGTCATGATCTCTTGACTTTTTTACTACCTGCTTTTTTTTTTCTTTGATATAGGGAGATTGATTCTGGGAATTTTAACCTACTACTTCTCTGAACCCTTCCTTTACCTGTATTTTTATTCATTTTAAAAAAATGAATTGAGTATCTTTTCCTTTGGAGAAAACAGGATAGAGTAGATATAAATTAGAAGAATTGTCTCTAGTTTTTCAGATTAATAGAGTGGATGCTGTAGAACAGCACTGTCCAATAGAACTTTCTGCAGTTATAGCAATGTTCTGTATTCATGCTCTCCAGCATTTAGCCATGTGACATTGCATTTTTAATTCTTTTTAATTTTGATTCATTTAAAGTGTGCATATGTGAAGCAGATTAACCTGTAGCAAAAAAAAAAAAAAAATGTGTGCATATGTAGCTAGCGGCTGCTGTATTGGACAGCACAGCTATAGGGTAATAAAAATTTTGTAATCTTAAAATAGAAACAAATTCTTTTCAACATGTAAGCTAGTATTAATAATCGAGTTTCTTTTGAAAAGGGAGGGACAGATAGGTGAAACAAAGATAGGGAAATGAAAATATTTAATGTCAAGATTATACATAATTTTAGTCCTGAGTATCTAATAGTCATGATGACATAAGCAGTAGAAAAGGAAGGAAGTGTGAAGAGAGTGATAACAGGAAGGAGAACAAACACTGAACTCTTTGCAATTATTTTGTTAGTTAAGAGGAGAAAATAGGTGTACAGATTAAAGAAAAATCATCATTATTCTCACTGATTGCCCAGATACTCCTATGGTACCATCATGTATCCATTTGTCAAAATCTTTACACTTTCAGATCTCCCTGTATCTTCCAGTGGTTCTACACAGTAATATATGAAGGATGACCTTTCATAACCATCCTTTGCTTGGAATGATAAAGGATTGGGAGGGTCAACCTGAAAATGACATTTTAAAAAATGAAAAACTTCAGTTTTTTTGCATACAAATACAATTTATTTGTTCTTTAAAGGAGCAGCTGCTAGTGGCGCTAGAAGAGATCTTTATTATGAGATAGTTCTTCGTGAATTTGCTGCTTTTATGTCCTTAAGGCTTACCTGTAATCACCCTTGAAGAAATATCTTCTTCCTGTTCTCAAAGTTTCAGAGTATTACAGAAGAAATTTTCAAATAGATTTGGTATTTTAAGGGAAAGGCAATATTTTGTTTAATTTCACCAGTTTCAGTGGATCCAAGTTATTGTTCAGCTGGATACTTTAATTTTGTGTGTGTGTGTGTGCTATGGAATCCTAACTTTGTTAGATTCACTTCCTAACCATTTGCAAATAACTAGGTAAGGACATAATTGGTGGTAATATCGATAGTGTATAGAAGAGAAATTTTTTTCCTTATTTTCCTTTTCAATCCCAGTTACAGATGAGATCCCATTGAGGAAATGATTACTGAGTCTGTGTTATGGGATAACTTCTTTTATCACTTAACTTTGTGTTTTTATTAAAGGGAATTTTTCTTTTTCTGTCTTTCCTGATCCTTTTTTCCATTTATTTCTTTGGAAATAGCTCTTAGCTTTCCTCTTTAGGAATTGCCTAGCGAGTACATGTTTCTTTCTTATACTCAAAGTACAAAAATTACTATCTTGGGCTGCTTTGATAGGTTCAACATGCTATGCTGGCTGTTACATGATAATGGATGGGTTCAAGGTTTTGGCCCATAGAGAAGCTTCCCACGGTTATGTAGGCCTCTGTTTTATCTACTTTTATCATCTTTTAGGCTAGGTTTATTCATTTGAAACGAAAGAACAGTCCTTCCCTCCTTTACGATATGATAACCAAAATATAAAATGTAACAAACTGGGAAGTTTTACAGATCTGAGATAGATTCACAGTCATTTTCAAAACTTTTAAAAAATATTTTAAAATTAACTTTTTAAAAAGCTGTCTTTAGGATAAGATAGTTTGAAAGGTTTCGTTCATTTTAGGAAATCACCCATTCTGTATATTTTCAATAAGTTGAGCCATTGAGGAGAGGTAGTTTTTTTTTTTTTTTTTAATAGGACTGCTTTTTTCCCCCCATCCCAAATATATGTGTCTATATAATGTAGGTAAATAGGAGCTAGAGAACTTTTATGTAAAATCTTAGAGGTCTTTGAAACATGATATTTATAACTACTTAGATTTTGGACTTTTCTTCCCCAACTTACAGAGTCCAGTTAACAATGTGTCTCCGTGTCATCATTAAACATGATTTTCCTGGTCACTGGCCTGCAGTAGTTGACAAGATAGACTATTACTTGCAATTACAGAGCAACAGTGGAAGCTGGCTTGGCAGTTTATTATGTCTGTATCAACTGGTGAAGACATACGAGTAAGTTGATTTCGATTGGCTGGAGCAACAGCCTTCTGTAACTTAGAATTAAGTTGCGTAGAGGGGTCTGCTGTTCATATAAATAGAGTATGAACTAACCAGTTTAAAAGAAGGAAAACTACAGGACTTTGTATGTACAAGTAGCAATCCTCCTAGAAACCAGAAAGCAATACTATTAAATGTGATACTAGTCCTACACCTCCCAAGCAACTTTTATGTAAAAGTATGCCACTAGCAAAGAAACTTTAACGTTTTCTGTCTTGCATCCAAAACAGTAAATGTTTTGTTTTACTTAATAATATGCTTTCTAGAAGACAAATGTTAAGGTACTTCTATATGAGAGTTTCCAAGTTTCTGCAGAATCAGGTCGGTTTGGGAAATGTTGGGATAAATGCAAACATGTTTATTTACTGTAGTTATTCAAGGAAACTTTAATCTGCTAATGTACATTGCTAATCTCTAAGACAGTAGTATAATACGCAGCACTTCTCAAACGTACTAGTTTTGGAGGACCATTTATTAAAAGCTTTCCTTGGAAACTCTGAGGTACCTAATGCTTTCTGGTTTCTAGGAGGATTGCTACTTGTACATACAAAATCCTGTAGTTTTCCTTCTTTTAAACTGGTTAGTTCATACTCTATTTGTAAAATTTTTAGAGAATATTTTAGATTTATAGCAACTAAAATGATCGAAAAGCACCTACATTTATAAACTATTTAAACTGTTCAATTTAGGGTAACATAAGAAAAAATTGTTTTTTCTACTTTATTATATAATTTGAATGTCTATTTAAACTAGCATATCAACTTGTATTTTATAGGAAGAATTATATTTTGATGAAAATTAAATACTAGAAACATTCATCTAGGAAAGCTGCAAAATAGTCTTGGATTCTTTCAAATTGTTCTAGAAAGATTTTAGGTATTCTGCCTGAAACAGGGATGTGCTCTTTTAAACTTCAGCTTTATTCTAGCAATCCAAACAGAAAATGTAATCCAAGGTTTGAATGTTTTGTTAGTTTTCTGTATTAATATTTAAGAAATATTTTTCATTCATTGTTTATAGCTCTTTGAGGAGGGGGAGAAATTATTTTTCTCTTTTTGTTTTTGCTTATGTAGATATAAGAAAGCAGAAGAAAGAGAACCTCTTATAGCAGCAATGCAAATATTTCTGCCTCGTATTCAGCAACAAATCATGCAGCTCCTTCCTGATTCCTCCCATTATTCTGTATTACTACAGAAACAGATTCTGAAAATCTTTTATGCACTCGTTCAGGTAGGTGTCTATTGCAGAAGACAAATATAAGGCCTCATATTTCTGCCTGACACATGGAAAGTGCCCAGTAAGTGTCAGTTATTATTATTAAAAATTACTATATATTCTTGCATACATTCTTTTTCTATTTATTTGTTTTCTTTTAAAATACTAAGAGGGTACAAAAGTTTTGGTAACATGGATATAGTCTATAATGCTGAAGTCAGGGCTTTCAGTGTGCCTGGGACACAGTGTTCACTATACCCAATAGGTAAGTTTTTATCCAATGGTCATGGATAAAAACTTACCTTAGGGCCGGGCGCGGTGGCTCAAGCCTGTAATCCTAGCTCTCTGGGAGGCCGAGGTGGGCGGATCATTTGAGCTCAGGAGTTCGAGACCAGCCTGAGCAAGAGCGAGACCCCATCTCTACTATAAACAGAAAGAAATTAATTGGCCAACTAATATATATAGAAAAAAAAATTAGCCAGGCATGGTGGCGCATGCCTGTAGTCCCAGTTGCTTGGGAGGCTGAGGCAGCAGGATTGCTTGAGCCCAGGAGTTAGAGGTTGCTGTGAGCTAGGCTGACGCCACGGCACTCACTCTAGCCTGGGCAATAAAGTGAGACTCTGTCTCAAAAAAAAACTTACCTTAGTTTTCCACCAGAGGCGGGTGGAAACTAACCCTTCTTAGTTTCCAATGTCCTTTACATCTTTTTGCGCAATATGCACCCATGGCTTAGCTCCCACTTATTAGTGAGAACATGTGGTGTTTGTTTATCCATTCCTGAGATACTTCACTTAGGATAATGGTCTCCGGTCTCCGGTTCCATCCAAGTTGCTGCAAGTGACATGATTTCATTCCTTTTTGTGGCTGAGTAGTAGTGCTCCATGGTGTATATATATACCGCATTTCTTTATCCACGTATTGATGGACACTTAGGTTTGATTCCATATCTTTGCAGTTGTGCATTGTGCTAAGAAAAACACTGGAGTGTAGGTGTCTTTTTGATAAAATGATTTCTTTTCCTTTGGGTACATATCCAGTAGTGGGATTATTGGATCAAATGGTAGGTCGACTTTTAGCTCTTTGATGAATCTCGATACTGTTTTCCATAGAGATTGTACTAATTTGCAGTCCCACCACAGTGTGTAAGTGTACCTTTTTCTCTGTATACATGCCAGCATCTGTTGTTTTTTTAACCTTTTAATGCCATTCTGATACGGGTAAGATAGTATCTCATTGTGGTTTTAATTTGCATTTCCCTGAAATATATAGAAATGCTACTGATTTGTATACATTGATTTTGTAACCTGAAACTTTGCTGTATTTGTTTATCAATTCTAGGAGTCTTTTGGTGGAGTCTTTAGGGTTTTCTAGATACAGGATTAAATCATTGGCAAACAGGGATAGTTTGGCCTCCTCTTTCCCAATATGGATGCCCTTTATTTCTTTCTCTCACTTGATTGCTCTGGCTAGGACTTCCAGCACTGTGCTGAATAGAAGTGGTGACAGTGGGCACCCTGTCTTGTCCTAGCTCTTAGGGGAAATGCAGTCAGCTTTTCCCCATTTTTAATATGTGGGCTATGGTTTGTCATATATGGCTTTTACAATTTTGAGATACGTTCCTTCTGTGCCTAGTTAATTGAGGGTTTTCATCATGAAAAGGTGCTGGATTTTATTGAATGGTTTTTCTGTTGAGATGATCATATGGTCCTTGTTTTTGCTTCTGTTTGTGGTGAATTACATTTATTGATTTGTGTGTGTTGAACCATCCTTGCATCCCTGGGATGAAACCCATTTGATTATTGTGAATTATCTTTTTGATGTGCTGCTGAATTCAGTTTGCTAGTATCTTGGTGAGGATTTTTGCATCAGTGTTCACAGGGATATTGGTGTGTAGTTTCTTTTTTTTATCGTGTCCTTTCCTGGCTTTGGTATCAAGGTAATACTGGCTCCACAGAATGAATGAGGGAAGAATCTCTTCTTGAGGTTGTGGAATAATTTCTGTAGAATAGGTGCCTGTTCTTCTTTGTAAGTCTGGTAGAATTTGGCTGTGAATCAGCCTCATCTGGGGCTTTTTTTGGTTGGGAGATGTTTTATTACTGCCTCAATCTCACTGCTAGTGATTGGTTTGTTCAGGATTTCTATTTCTTCCTGATTCAGGTTTGGGAAGTTGTGTTTCCAAGAATTTATCCATTTCCTCTGGGTTTTCTAGTTTGTGAGTGTAGACATTTTTGTAGTACTCACAGATGATATTTTGTATTTCTGTGGTATTAGTTGTAATGTTACCATTTTCATTTCTGATTGAGGTTATTTGTCTCCTTTCTCTTCCATTTCTGGTTAATCTGGCTAGTAGTCTGTTGATTTGTTTATCTTTTCAAAGACCAACTTTTTGTTCCTTGATCCTTTGTATTGTTTTTTTTGGTTTCCATTTCATTTAGTTCTGCTCTGAGCTGTGTTATTTCTTTTCTTCTGCTGGCTTTGGGTTTGCTTTGTTCTTCTTTTCCTAGTTCCTTGATGTGACATGAGATTGATAATTTGTAATCTTTCAGTCTTTCTGATGTAAGCATTTAAGGCTATTAATTTTCCTCCTAGTACTGCTTTTTCTGTATACCATAGATTTTGCAAGCTTGACATTCAATTTGAAGAATCCTTTGATTTCCATCTTAATTTCATCATTGATTCAAGGATTGTTCAGCAGCAGGTTGTTTAATTTCCATGACTTTGTGTGGATTTGAGAGTTTTTCTTGGAATTGATCTCTAGTTTTATTCTGATGTGGTCTGAGAAGATACATGGTATGATTTTGATTTTTCTGAATTTTCTGAGACTTGCTTTGTTGCCTAAGATAAGATCAATCCTGGGAAATGTCCCATGTGCTGATGAGAAGAATTTATATTCTGTAGTTTTAGGGTAGAGTGTTTTATAAATGTCTATTAGGTCCATTTGTTCTAGAGTTCCATTTAAGTCCAGTATTTCTTTATTGATTTTCTGCTTTGATGATATGTCCAGTTTTGCCAGTGGGGTGTTGGAGTCCCCAGTGATTGTGATGTTTTTGTTTATTTTTTTGCTTAACTCTAGTAGAATTTGCTTTATGAATCTGGGAGCTCCTGTCTTAGATGCATATATGTTTAGGATTGTTATGTCTTCTTGCTGAATTGCCCCCTTTATCATAATATAAGGACCATCTTTGTCTTTTTTTTTTCACCATTGTTGATTGAAAGTCTATTTTATCTATCGCTTCTCGGCCTTTTGGCTAAGATCGAGTGTAGTAAAGTCTATTTTATCTGATATGAGAATGGCTACTCCTGCTTGCTTTCGGTTTTCATTTGCTTGGAACATTTTTTTCCATCCCCTTACCTTGAGTCTATGTGCATCTTTGCGAGTTGGGTGGGTTTCTTGGGGACAACATATACTTGGGCAATGATTTTTCATCCATTCAGCCAGTCTATGTCTTTTAATTGGAGCATTAAGACCGTTCACGTTCAGGGTTAGTAGTGATATGTGGGGTACTGTTCCGGTCATCATGTTGAATGATATCTTGTTTTATTTTCTTATGTTGTTTTATAAGAGCTGTGTGCTTTAATTTTTGGAGGTTTTTACATTGGTGATTATCTATTGTGCTGTTCATTTATAGTACACTATTGAAGCATTTTCTGTAGGTCAGGTGTAGTGGTGACAAATTCCCTTAGTGTTTGCTTGCCCTGAAAAGTCTTTATTTTTCCATCATTTACGAAACTTAGTTTTTCAGGATACAGAATTCTTGGCTGGCTGTTGTCCTGTTTAAGAAGATTAAAAATGGGGCCCCAATCCCTTCCAACTTATATGTCTGCAGAGAAGTTTGCTGTTAGCCTGATGGGCTTTCCTTGGTAGATTAGCTGTTGCTTTTATCTTGCAGCTTGTAGAATTTTCTCTTTCATTTTGACTTTGGCTATGGTTGATAATTATGTGTCTTGGAGATGTCCTGTTTGTTATGAATCTTCCTGGTGTTTGATGTCCATTTTGTATCTGGATATCTGAATCTCTGGCCATACTAGGGAAGTTTTCCTCACTGATTCCCTTGAGTGGGTTTTCCATGTGTTTTTCTTTCTTCTACCTCAGGGATAACTATAATTTGTATATTGGCTCACTTCACATAGTCTCATTTGTTTGAATGATCATTCATTCTTCTTTATTCTTCTGCATCTATGACTGACTAGGTTAGTTCAAAAGCCTTGTCTTTAGGCTATGAAACTCTTTCTTTTGTTTGGTCTAGACTCTAGTGAGTCTGTTGTTGAAGTTTTCTGCTGTATTTTGAAGTTCCCTATGTGACTCTTTCATTTCTTTACGTTCTGTCATAGCCTTTCTTATGTTGTCTATCTCTTTAGTGACTTTTTTCATTTATGTCCTGAAATAGTTTTTTAGCAGCTTTGTGTTGCTTTCAACAACTTCTTCAGTAGCATTCATTTTATTTGCCATCCATATTATGAATTCCATTTCTGCCATTTTGACAATTTCCTTTTGGTTGGGGTCTATTTTTGTGATCCTTTGGGACTGTTGAACTAACTTGTTTTTTCATGTTGCCAGAGTTCTTTTGCTTGTTTCTTCTCATCTGAAACCTCTCAGTTCAGGGAGGGTAGGTTTACAGTACACTAGTTTTACCTTGCTGGGAACTCACTCACTTAGAAGAAGGAGATGTCCCTAGGTGGTGCTTTTGTGTCCTATTTTGGAAGATTCATCCAGTAGGAGAGGGTTGGATGCACTGCGATCTTGGTCATATAGCTGTTCTACATTGTCCTGTTCTTCTGTGGTTGTCACAGTCCAAGCCAGCGTTTGAGCATCTCTATATGGAGTGGTTGGTCCCCAGGCCGCTATTGGAAGCTTGGGCAGGGGGCTGGGTGAGTCCCTCTCCACGAGGCAGGTATTGTGGGAGATTGCTCTGCCTGGGTCTCCCTGTGTCAGTGGCTACTTGGTGAGGCTGTTTGGGAATTGTCTGTAGGTGTCAGTGCTGCAGACAGTTACTCTACCCAGGTCTAGATGTGATGGCCATACGTGGTATGGGTGGCTTGTGGCTCTAAGTTCCATGGTGGTGACCTGACTGCAGGCATGGTGTGGTGTGGTGCTGCGGGGGCATGGACCGCAGGCATGGCTTCATGCAGTGCCATGGGATGTGGCCTTCTAGCTACTGCTCAGGGCTGGGAGACATGGCCTGCAGCTTCCATGCAGGTTCATGGGGCCATGGACCCCTGGGTGGGGCTGCAGGGTTGTGGCCTGCCAGCTGGTGCACAGAGCCAGGATGGGTGGCCTGCTGCAGGGTGCTGGGCTCTGGGGAGGTGTGGCCCTCCAGCATGCAGGGCTGGGGAGCGGGGGTGTGCTCCACCATGTGGTGTGTAGGTTCGTGGAACTCCATGTGGCATGCGCGGGGGAAGGGCTTGCTCCTCTGGTTGGCAGACAGGCCCATGGTGGCATGGCCCACTGGCTGGCGAGCGGCTCCGCGGGCATTAACCTTGGCACTGTAGCTCATGGGGTTGGGTGGCCTATACTGAGGGGAACGTGGTGGGCCATGTGGGCTGGGCTGCTGGATGGCTGGGGTGCTCTCCTCGCATGGGTCTCACTGGGGCTGCTTCTGTGGGACCTCTTGAGTGGTGTCCCTACCTGCTCCATTCAAATTCTGTGGTTGTTGAGGGCTGGGGGTGGTGCTTGGCTCCCAGTCTCCGGCAAGTGAGAATGTTTGCTCTCCCTGCTTCCTCAGCAAGGGGCAATGTGGGGAGAGTTGTGGCAAAGCCTGTCCCTGTGCAGACCAGGAGCTCGGGACCCAACAGCTCAGAGTGGTATCAGCTGTGGCAACCTAGGAACCCAGGCAAATCAGTGGGTCCCTGCTGAGCCAACTCTCCCGTGTAACTTTACCATAGTCTCCAAGCAGTTCCCTGATGGGAACCGAGGCTGACACTATGCTCTGTCCAAGAAGGTCCATCCGTAGGAGGGCGTCTACTTGCAGCCTTCAGTCCTCTCCTTGAGTGGCACCTGTGGGCTGCTTCTAGTCGGCCATCTTGGCCCCTGTCTTTCATACCTTTCTTTTAAAAATCCATATGAAGAACAGGTTCACAGAAATTAACTTAATTGTCCAAGATCATTTCAGTGGCAGAACTGAAATTCAATGCCTGTGTTTGTCACTCCAGGGTCTGGAGTCCTGGGTAAGGAAGAATGAGGGCAATTACTTGCCCTAAAACCTGATCACTTGGTTTATCTGTCCATAGCATCCTTTCCTTTAGGTTAGTAATGATTATAGAAAAAGAGGAAGGAAGAGGAGTGTCCCTCTTTTATCATATTAATTGTAGTATCTTTGCCTTTGACCTAACGTAAAACTAGCAAAGAAGACTTAGTGGATCATTTTCTTTGGTTTAAAATGCTGCCTTTTTAAAAATATAAATGCTATAAATGATACTAATATGAGGATCTAAAAATTAATTAGAAAATGGAGATGGAATATGTTTGAAATATAAAAATATTTAACATTACATCCTTGAAAGACTTGGGTATACTATTTGGGTCTGCTTGGAGGAAGAATAATTATCAGTCTTAACTGATGAATGAATTAAAGGTCTATTATATGCTTTCTAGTTAAATTTGTCACGACGAGAGGATGGTTTTGTTTTGCTAGAGAGCCAAGATAATTTGTTCTTGGCTTCTTATTTGACTTAGGTACTTTTGTACTATTTCAGAATGTTTCACTGCAGTAAAGAGTTATATTTTTATTAAAGCCTCATCTTTTAAACTTGAATAGAGACAATCTGCGGCAGATTTTTGTTTTTTCAGGTGAGCCTTTTTGTGGGGAAAGAAAAGGGGGAGGGAGGTGAATCTGAGAAGAGAAAACTAAGATGCCAAGAAAATATATTACTCTACCTTTTAAAAAAAATAATAATAGGGAAAGAAGATGAATGGTGTCTTTGCTTATTAAAACAGTGTTTAGGAATCTTCCTTAGGAGAATCACTTCACTCTGAGGCAAGCTTTTTATTTAGCTAGATGTTTTGCAATTACAATAATGGCTCATTTATTCAGACTTCCCTTTCCTATTTAGAGAAACATAGCTAGAAATTGGGAAGTAATACAAAAAGCTAATGACATAATTTTTCTAAAGCCTTTATCTCTGCTTGGTTTGCAGAGGGCAAAATCTAACTTTTTTTCTCTCAATCTATACTAAATATCTAAAAAACCAATGAAAAAACCTTAACATTTCTAACCATTTTGGTAAACTATTATATACTAATATAATAATATGTTCTCTGGAAGTAAAAATTTCGAAGGCTTTAGGATATGGGAAGAAGCAGAAAAGTTTGTTATTAAACGTATTATACAGTGAAATTGATTTTTGTCTAAGTAGTATTTATTTTTATGGAGCACTTGGATATTCCATATGTAACCTCAGCCCAACCCGCAGCCTGTTCCTCCTCTGTTTCGTCTCTCAAATGCAAATGACTCCCAGTGCCCTTAGAATAAAGTATGAATTTCTTAACCTAGCCTATAAAACCTTTCATCTCTCTGCCTTCATCTCTTATCATTCCTACCTTTGTATTTACACATTCATGCATTGCTTAATGATGGTGGTATGTTCTGAGAACTGTGTTGTTAGATGATTTCGTCCTTCTGCAAACATTTTAGAACATGAACTTACTGGTATAGCCTACATACACCCACGCTATGGTATAGCCCAGGGGTGGGGAACCTTTTCATGTTGGAAGGCTGCATTAATTTAGGTGTAATCAAATAAGGCTGTGTGCAAGAAATTTCAATTAGATATACTTAACACATTAACTACCATGAGAGTTGTATTTAACTTACTCTAGTTTTGACCCTGAGGCTGCATGAAGCGTATATATAATCTTGTTGGTGTTCTTATTGTTACAATTAATATTGGCAATTCTAAAAATGTAGATTAATGATAGAAGTCAGTAAATTTCGCTTTTCTATTTATGTTCACCTTTAAATTACACTTGAAATTTTTATTCTGTTTTCATAATAAAACATTGTGGCCCTAAGGAAAAGTTTGTGGGTTTTTTTTGTGTGTGTATGTGGCAGTCAGTGTGTTAAAAATGTACATTATTTTGTAAAAATCTAACTACTGTGTATTAATTTCAAAAAATGAATACTATTTGTTCATTTTAAAGTTAACTAACCTGTTTTTTCCTTTCTTTCTTTTTTTTTATTTCGCCATATTATGGGGGTACAGATTTTAAGGTTTCAATAAATGCCCATTCCCCCATTCCCCCACAAGTCTGAGTCTCCAGCATGACTATCCCCCAGATGGTGCACATCTCACTCATTATGTATGTATATGCCCGCCCCCCTTCAACCTCCCACGTGCCCAATACCCTATTACTGTAGTACCTATGTGTCCGCTTAGGTGCTGCTTAGTTAATACCACTTTGCTGGTGAGTATATGTGGTGCTTGTTTTTCCATTCTTGGGATACTTCACTTAGTAGTATGGGTTCCAGCTCTAACCAGGAAAATATAAGATGTGCTATATCACCGTTGTTTCTTAGAGCTGAATAGTACTCCATGGTATACATATACCACATTTTATTAATCCATTCTTGGATTGATGGACACTTGGGCTGTTTCCACAGCCTTGCAATTATGAATTGTGCTGCTATAAACATTCGAGTGCAGGTGTCTTTTTTGTAGAGTGTCATTGGATCTTTTGGGTAGATGCCCAGCAATGGGATTGCTGGATCAAATGGTAGATTCACTTGTATCGCT
>VSMD01077397.1:0-55885 GCA_008750895.1 Mirza zaza | reverse complement strand
GCACAAGTGCAGGGTGGTTTCGTTTGTCTGGGAGGACAACCGGACATAGCTCGGGCTGGGACAGGCGCCCCAGGGCTGCGGAGACGGGCCGGACTGGTGGGGGGTGCAGACACCAGAGGGACCACAGCTCCTCGGCCGCCAAGGAGCCAGGAGGCAGGTGAGGACGCCAGCTCTGGCCGACTCTGCTCCGGAGAAAGGGGATGTGGCGAGGCGCTGTCCTGCGGGACGGGCAGTGGGGCCCCGGTCCTGCTCGCTCTCGTTGCTGGAGCCTTCGGGTCGCCGTAGCTCCTCCACCTGCTGGTTCACCTGCCCGTCCGCACCCGGCGGTCCTCCCTCTGACCCCCAGGCAGTGCTGCCCGTCCATGTGGCTCACGTCGTTGTCCTCGTCCTCCCTCTTCTCCTCCTCGCCCTGCACCTCCAGCCTTACTGGCTCCTGACGTTCATTCCCCCCGCCCCTCCTGGGGGCCCAGCAAGCAGGCGCAGGAGAACGGGGAGCCCTCAGGGCGGGGCCCCCCTCCTCTGCGAAGACGCTGTGGACTCCTGCTGCCGTGGTGGGCCGCGGCCGGCCGCGGGGCTGGAAGGCCACGGTGGCTTGACCGCGATCGGCCAAGAGGGGATCTTTGGAGCCAAGAGGGACGGAGGGAACTGCCTCCGACTTAGAAGAAGCCCTTTCGAGGAGTTAATTTCTGACTTGAGTTCATCGATACTCCGGGACTCCAGGATCCAGCTGGTAGATGCAGCTGCCGTGGCGGCGGCCAGCTAATGAGCGACTCCCGGGCCTTCTGCAGCTGCGGGTCAGCAGCTCCCTGCAGAGGCGACGGGTCGGTGACGGAGCCACTGTCGGAGCCGCGCGGCCACTCGCCCGGGAGACTGGCCTCCTCCTCTCTAGCTGCTCCCTGTCCTCTCGGCTGCCGGGATGAGGGGGAGCAGGTACTTCTTGTAGAGCTGGTAAAAATCAAATGCGATCCCTGCCATGATGATGGCCAAGGCACCATAATCTCCCCATTGGGAACCTGCAGGGCTGTTTGGCTGAGAAATGAGTTGAGGGAGCTGGACACCTGTGTGGCTGGGCCCAAGGATGAAGGCTCAGCAGCTGCAGCGTCCAGCTGGTCGGAAAGCCAAATCAGTCTCTTCATGTGTCAGCCCTTTCTTCTTAAGGAATTCATTTTTCCTTCTTTACCAATAATACCTTAATTGTAAATGTATCAAACCATCCAATTAAAAGGCAGAGATTGGCAGAATGGATAATACCATCATCCAACTACATGTGTCTACAAGACACTCATATCCAAACACAAAAATAGGATGAAAGTAAAAGGATGGAAAAAGATATTCCAACTCCCCCCCCCCCGCCCCGCCCCGCCCCGCCCGATCCCTGATGAATGTTACTTCCATATGTGCACATAAGTGTTGATAGATTAGTACCAATTTAATGGCGAGTACATGTGGTATTTGTTTTTCCATCATATGATACTTCACTTAGAAGAATGGGCTCCAGCACCATCCAGGATAATACGAGAGGTAGTTTATGGCTGAGTAGTACTCCATCTTTAGGGGTTTTTGTTTTGTTTTGTTTTTAGTTGCTTATCCTGAGGATTACAATAAAAAACTAGATTTTTTTAAAAGTCTGAATTAATGCCAACATAGTAATAACTAAAACTCTGCATCTTTACGGCTCCCCACCCTCTTTTATGTTAGTATTGCCACAAATTACATCTTTATACATTGTATGCCCATTAACATAGCTTTATAATTATTGTTTTATACATTTATCTCTTATTAATCACATTATAAAAGAAGAGTTACAAGCCCAAAATGCAGTAATACTGTTTTAAAATGTCCCTATGTAGCTACCTTTACTATTGTTCATTTCTTTGTATGGTTTCAAGTTACCGTCTAGAGACCTTTCATTTCAGCCTGAAGGATTCCTGTAACAATTGTTTTTTCAAACCAAACTTTTATTTTCTGGCTGAAGTATACCTTTTCAGTTTTTTAAATCTGACAGGAAAAACAGAGATCATTTTAGAATTTTTATAATAGCTGGTTTATTAGACTTAAATGCCTCTCAAAATAATTTAAATTCTTTATCTGACTTTATGAATAATCTATCAGAAAATCCTTAACATTGGCTTGAGTTACCCAGATATAAACCTGGATCTCTTTTGCCAGCCAACTATTCTTTGCTTACAAATATATAAATTACTTTAATAATATGATATTCTTAGTTTAGTAATTTATTAACATTATTATAAGTTTATTCAATATGAACATTTTTAGCTCTGCTTGATTAGATGAAACAGGCACAAATGCTTTAGCTGAAAAATTCCATTGTCTGATTCTATGTAAAGCAACATCTAAAGCAGCAGAGAGGAGAAACAGTTATATTTTCAAAAATAGTTGAGCCAGACTTTCTTGGAGATACTTCATTTTTAATTTTCAGCCTAGCTCTCTTTTTGATAGGGCTGGGCATTAATACTGACAAGTTTAGCTTTCCTGACTGTTAACAACTATCCCACAATGAACCTGCCTTTACACTGCAGACATTGTGGTGATCCTTTAACATACACATATTCTAAAATATATGCCCAAAGTAAAAAGCTCCAAATTCACAAGAATGTGGAATACTAAAAAAAAAAAAAATGCTTTAGATTGTACAGGCTAGAAATAAGAGAAGATTCGTATTTGGTAATAAAGGTAAAAGCCATACTTGCTTTAAATATTTAGGAAAGACCTTGGAGTCCCAGAAGGTCCTGGGGCTCAATTATCCTTTTCCATTTGCAGAGTCACTTCTAACTGGATCTTTTACCTTTCCTCCCAACTCAGGAGCCAGCTTTGCAGCCACAGGGCCCAAAAATAAAGGCCATGAGGAGGCATGTTTAGTTGGGCACATAGAAACTGAAATACTCTTCCTCTTCCTGGTGCTGGGCAAGTCAGGGTTGGTGGCTGCTCTGGTTGCAGATATGTCAAGTTATGCAGCCTTTCTTGTTAACCCACAGTTCCAAGCATTCTCTGAACAATTACCCTTCTCATGAATTTTCTGCCCTGAAAAGCCAGAGGTAGGCAGTAACAGCTCAGATCATTTGGTTTCTTAAGTCCCTCCACTCTGGGAAGGCAGAGCTACACAGTAGGTGGCATCGTGGCAACTTCAGATTGTAGTCTACATTTGAGAAAGTTGTGTACCTCTTGCACTTTCGGTTTGAGGAACAAGTCAAAATTGGCGAGTGTCTTGTGTTCACATTCTGTGACCAAATGGTCTCAAGAATTCTTGTCAGTAAGAAGTTCTGGCAAAAATTGCCATAGTTGGATTTGGCCACTGTTTCCTGTTCTATTCCCAGGTGAGCTTCTATCTTCTCCTGATATCCTTAGAGCTCTTTGTACTTTAGCTACCTTTGCACTACTATTTATAACTTTAATGGTACTTGGTATAGCAGACTGCACTGATGCTGGAATAATTTGCACAGGTTGATCAATTGTAACTATTGTATTCATCTGTTGTTCTTGGCTTGCCAATACATATTTTTGAAGAAGCTCAGATGGCTCCAAAGAATTTCTCCCCAAGGGACCTGCTAAAAAAAATCTTCTCGGTTGAGACTACATAATATTCTTCCAGAAATGTTGAGTGTGGTGAGGTCTATAATTGTCATGCTGAATTCTTTCATTATCCAAACCACTTCATGCAGGACTTGGTCTGTGGACCACTATATGGGATCATGAGGTATCTCAAATCATGCCTGTTCTTTCCTATAAACTTCCAGTGCAGCAGCCCATCTTGTCAATTGTTCTGAGGTTGCATCTGAAATGGTTGTGATGTATTTCATGCCACCAAGAGTTATGACTTGAGCTTCTTAACAAGATATGCTTCTGATTCAGAAGTGGGGGGCATCTGGATCAATACTTCAGCAGTGTCCTCAAGTTTAACAATTTCAATGATGTTTAGCTTTGGCTCGATTCCTTCATAAGAAATTACCCATATACTAAGCTGTACACTTCCATCTCTCTTTACTCCTTGATCAAATAAACTTCATTCTTGATCCAGCTTGATATCTTGTAGGCAAATTTCATGAGCATCCAAAGAATATTACAGTCTTGGTTCTAGTAGTTTCTTTAAATTGCCTATTGGTTCATAGATGTCTATGGCGTAGCTTACACATTCAGCTGGGGCATATTCTGTGATACTTTCTTCTGTGCACTCTGATTTTTCTGTTTCATCAATCTCAATTTCTATTAGCTCCTCTGCTTCTCTTTTAGTCATGGTTGAAGTGTTTCAAAAGATCAGTCCTGCTCCAGAATAGGCCCTGTCGCCCCCACCCACACTCCAGAGACGGCTGAGAATGGCAGTGGTGTGGGCTCCATGTGCCGCATCTGTTCGGGTAAGACCTGCATCTCCCACAACTCAAAGTGTCCTTTAATAATTCTTTTTAAGCGAGCCTACTAGTGATGAACTTCTTCAGTTTTTCTTTATTTGGAAATGTCTTAATTTCTCCAAAAAATTGTGGTAAAATACATATAACATACAAATTTACTATTTTAAGAGTACAAGTCAGGGGCATTAAGTACATACATATTACTATACTACCATCACCACCATCTATCCACAGAAAGTTTTTATTTTATTTTATTTTTTATTTCATCATATTATGGAGGTACAAATATTGTTAGGGTTACAAATATTGCCCCTGCCCCCTTCCTCCCCCCGATGTGTCCAATCCCCTGGTGGTGTGCACCACACACGTTATGGAAGCATACACCCCTTTCCTCCTCCCCCCTACCACCTGCCCACAACCTGATAAAAAGTTTTGTTTTGTTTTGTTGACATGTTGGTTACATTGTATATCTTTGCCTCTCCCTAAGAAGGGTTAGAGTTATGCCCTTCACCTTCAAAATACTCACCACCTCCCTAAGATTGGGTCCCCCCCCCAAATCCCTGGTGAGCATTGCCACCATTTGAAAACCATAGTTTTAATCAGTAAGTACCAATTTGATGGCGAGTAGATGTGGAGCCCATTTTCCATGTCTTGTGTTGCCTCACTTTGGATAACGGGCTTAAGCTTAATCCAGGATAGCATAAACGGTGCTAGCTCACTGTCATTTCTTAGGATTGAGTGATATTCCATTGTGAGGATATACCACATTTTAATTATCCACTCATGAATTGATGGGCACTTGGGTTGTTTCCATGACCGTGCAATAGCGAATTGTGCTGCTATAAACATTCGGGTGCAGATGTCTTTATAATAGAATGTCTTATGCTCTTTTGGGTAGATGCCCAACAATGCTATTGCAGGGTCGAATGGTATTTCTATTCCTAGCTGTTTGAGGTATCTCCAAATTCTTTTCCACAAAGGTTGCACTAATTTGCAGTCCCACCAGCAGTGTAGGAGTGTTCCTGTCTCTCCGCATCCTCACCAGCATTTGTTGTTTTGGGATTTCTTGATATAGGCCATTCTTACTGGGGTTAGGTGGTATCTCATTGTGGTTTTGATTTACATTTCTCTAATAATTAGAGAAGTTGAGCATTTCTTTATATGTTTGCATGCCATTATTCTGTCTCCTTTGGAGAAGTTTCTTTTCATTTCTGTCACCCATTTCTTGATGGGATTGTTTGATTTTTTTCTTGTTAATTCTTTTAAGTTCTAGATAGATTCTTGTTATTAGACCTTTATCAGAGGTGTAGAGAGAAAATATTTTCTCCCACTCTGTGGGTTGTCTATTTGCTCTACTGATGGTTTCCTTGGCTGTGCAGAAACTTTTTAATTTGATCAGATCCCATTTGTTTATTTTTGATGCTGCAGTGATTGCCTTGGGGGGTCTTCCTCAAAAATTCTTTGCCTAGGCCAATGTCTGATAGGGTTTTCTCAATATCTTCTTCCAGGATTCTTAAGGTTTCATGCCTTAAGTTTAAGTCTGTTATCCATCTCGATTGAATTTTTTGAGGGGTGAGAGGTAGGGATCCTGATTTGCTCTTCTGCATGTAGCTAGCCAGTTTTCCCAGCACCATTTATTGAAGAGAGATTCTTTTCCCCAATGTATATTTTTGTCAGCTTTATCAAAGATTAGATTACTGTATACTGATGGTTTCATCTCTGGTATCTCAGATTTATTTCAGATATCTATGCTTCTGTTCTTGTGCCAGTACCAGGCTGATTTAACTATTATTGCTTTATAGTACAGTTTGAAGTCAGGAAGACTGATGCCTCCCAGTTTGTTCTTTTTATTTAAGATTGCTTTGGCTATATGAGAATTTTTCTGATTCCATACAAACTGAAGAATTATTTTTTCTAGATCTGTAAAGAATGCCGATGGTATTTTGATGGGGATTGCATTGATTCTGTAGATCACTTTAGGTAATATTGACATTTTAACTATATTGATTCTACCAATCCATGAACAAGGTAGATTTTTCCATCTGTTTAAATCTTCTGCAATTTCTTTTTTTAGTGTTTCATAGTTCTTCTTGTATAAATCTTTTGTATCTTTCGTTAGGTATACTCTTAGATATTTAATTTTCTTTGGGGCTACAGTAAAGGGTATTGCGTTTTTTATTTTAGTTTCTGCTTAATGGTTCTTGGCATATATGAATGCTTCTGACTTGTGTATATTTATTTTATAACCTGAAACTTTACCAAATTCGGTTATCAAGTCTAGGAGTCTCTTGGAAGAGTCCATGGGGTTTTCTAGGTATAATATCATATCATCGGTGAAGAGCGAGAGTTTGATTTCATCTGCCCCCACTTGAATGCCCTTAATACCCCTCTCCTGCCTGATTTCTATCGCTAGGACTTCAAGTACTATGTTGAGTAGGAGAGGAGATAGCGGGCACCTTTGTCTAGTTCTGGATCGAACAGGGAAAGATTTCAATTTTTCTCCATTTAGAATGATATTAGCAGTGGGTTTGTCATAGATGGATTTAATAAATTTAAGGTATGAGCCATCTATGCCTATTTTGTTAAGAGTTTTTATCATAAAGGTGTGTTGGACTTTGTCAAATGCTTTTTCTGCATCTATTGACAGAATCATATGGTCTTTGTTCTTGATTTTATTTATGAAATGAATTGCATTTATAGACTTGCGTATGTTGAACCATCCTTGCATCTATGGAATAAAGCCCACCTGGTAATGGTGAATGATTTTTTTGATGTGCTGTTGAATTTTATTTGCTAAAATTTTATTTAGGATTTTTGCATCTGTATTCATGAGGGATATTGGTCTGTAATTTTCTTTTTCTGTTGTGTCCTTTCCTGGCTTTGGTATCAAGGTGATATTGGCTTCGTAGAATGAGTTAAGAAGGATACCATCCTTCTCAATGGTGTGGAATAGTTTCTGTAGTATAGGTATGAGTTCATCTTTTAATGTTCGGTAGAACTCTGTTAAGTGTAGCCATCAGGCCCAGGACTTTTCCGTTTAGGCAGGTTTTTAATTACTGCTTCAATTTCTGAGCTTGAGATTGGTCTGTTTAGGAATTCTGTTGCCTCCTGCGTGATCTTAGGGAGGTTGTATGAATCTAAGAATTTGTCCATTTCATTTTTGTTCTGTAGTTTTTGGGCATATAGTTTTTTATAATAGTCAAATATAATGTTTTGTATTTCTTTGGTATCTGTTGTGATCTCTCCTTTTTCATTTCTTATTGAGTTTATTACAGTCCTTTCCCTTTGGGTCCTTGTCAATCTAGCAAGAGGGCCATCGATTTTGTTTATCTTTTTAAAAAAACCAGCTTCTGGTTTTGCTGATTTTTAGTATAGTTCTCTTGTTCTCCATTTCATTCAGTTCTGCTTTGATCTTTGTTATTTCTTTTCTTCTATTAGGATTGGAAATTGTTTGCTCTTCTTTTTCCAATTCCTTGAGCTTATTCATTAGGTTGTCAGTATCTAAGCTTTCTGTTTTTCGGATGTGAGCGTTAATTGCTATTAGTTTTCCTCTCAGGTAAACTTTTGCTGTATCCCACAGGTTTTGGTAAGTGGTATCACCGTTATCATTTTGTTTGAAGAAATTCTTGATTTCCTTCTGAATTTCTTCCTTTACCCAATAATTTTTCAATAACAGATTGTTTAGTTTCCATGATTTTGTGAGGGGTTGAGTGTTTCTATAAGAATTGAACTGTAATTTTATACCGTTATGGTCAGAGAAGATACAAGGTATAATTTCTATTTTCTTGAATTTTTTGAGATCTGATTTGTGGTCTAGGATGTGATCAATTTTGGAGTAGGATCCATGGGCTGCTGAAAAGAATGTAAATTCAAGTTTGTTTGGATGGAATACTCTATAGAGATCTGTCAGACCTTTTTGATCAAGGGCTTTATTCAGGTCCATTATTTCTTTGCTTATTTTCTGTTTGGAGGATCTATCCAGATCATTCAATGGGGTGTTGAAGTCCCCTGCTACTATGGTAGTGTTATGTAACAAGGTGTTTATATTAGACAAGGTTTGCTTTAACTAATTGGCTGCTCCTGTATTGGGTGCATAGATATTAAGAATTATTAAATCTTCTTATTGGATTTTCCCTTTCACCATTACATAATGGCCATCTTTATCCTTTTTTACTTTTGCTATTTTAAAGCTTATATTATCTGCAAATAGTATAGCTACTCTAGCTTTCTTTTGACTTCCATTTGACTGCATGATAGTTTTCCAACCCTTGACCTCCAGCTGGCGGGCATCTTTGTGGGTTAGATGTGTTTCCTGTAGACAGCAAATGCTAGGCTTGTGAATTTTTATCCACTCTGCCAGTCTATGTCTCTTCAGAGGACAGTTTAAGCTGTTTACATTTATTGAGAGGGTTGAAATTAGAGGAAGATTACCATTCATATTGTTGGGTGGAATCTTGTTGCTTTGTCTTACTCCTTGGGCCATCATTTAGTTTGAGATCTAAACCTTAATTCTTTGACGATTTCACTTTGAGGAGTGTCTACTGCCCTGTTCGGTTAGAAATGTGGATCTAAGAACTTCCTGAAGGGATGGTCTGGTCTTTGAAAATTCCTTCCGTGATTGTTTGTCTGAGAAGGACTTTATTTCTCCCTCATAGATGAAACTTACTTTTGCCGGATAAAGAATTCTAGGTTGGGCTTTGTTCTATTTTAGAAGGTTAAGGATAGGCACCCAATCCCTCCTGGCTTGTAAGGTTTCAGATCAGAAGTCAGCTGTTAGTCTGATAGGCTTACCTTTATAGGTCATTTGCTGCTTTCGTCTTGCTGCACAGAGACTTGTTTCTTTCACATTTACTTTGATCAGCCTAAAAACCATGTGGCGAGGTGATTGCCTTTTCACATTGAGTCTCCCAGGACTTCTGTGTGCTTCTTGTATTTGGATATCAAGATTTCTGGCCAGGTCTGGCATATTTTCCTCCAGTATTCTGTGAAATAAGTTTTCCAGCCCTTGAGAATGTTTCTCTTCCCCTTCCGGAATCCCAATCAATCTGATATTTGGTTTTTTAACATAATCCCACACTTCCTGTAATCTTTGGTCTTGTTTCTTGTTTCTGTGTTCCCTTTCTTCCTCTGATTTGTTTAGAGCATAGGCATAATCTTCAAGTTCTGAGATTTTTTCTTCTGCATGGTCCATCCTGTTCTTTAGGCTTTCCACTGAATTATGGAGATCCTTGATTGTTTCCTTCATTGCCAGAATTTGTTTGGTTTTTCTTGATAGTCTCAATTTCTTTGGAGAATCTTTCATTCATTTCTTGTATTGTTCTCGTGGTTTCTCTACGTTGTGATTCTATTTTCTCTTCAATTCCATTCAGTTTTGTAGCAATCCATATTCGGAAATCTTCCTCTGTCAGTTTACTCATATCATGTAAGTTGGTGTCAGATGATGGAGAATCAGTATTTTGCTTTGGAGGTGACTTTTCTCTCTGGTCTTTCATGTTTCCTGTAAACTTTCGCTGGTTCTTTCTCATCTGGACACTTTATTGAGAATCAGAGATGCAGGGAATGGATTATGAGCTAAAATCAGCTGTGCTTGAGCTGCCAGGGACCACTGTGGTGTGAAGACTGTACCTTTTCCATTTGTCACCAGTGGAGCTTTAGTTGCTGCAGACCCCTGGGGAGGATCCATGGAGGATGGCACTAGCACCCTCTTACGCCCCTTCCCGAGCAGAGCTCAAGCAGCTGGGGGCTGCAGACAAGTTCCGCTGAGGGGTGAAAACTTTCCGCGCCCTGTTGGTGGGTCTTGGGCCGCTGGAAACCCTTGGGGAGGGTCCACAGAAGATGGCTCTCACTCCGCTTTCTGTCCCTTCACTGGGAGAGTTCAAGCAGCTGGGAACTGTGGACAAGATCTGCTGAGGGGTGAACACTATCCGCGCGTCCCCACATCAGCGGGGTGTGGGACACTGGAGATCTCTGGGGAGGGTCTGCAGAGGATGGCTCTCACCCCACCTTCTGTCCCTTCACCGGGAGAGTTCAAGCGGCTGGGAACCACAAACAAGTTCCGTGGAGGGGCGAAAACTATCTGTGTGTCCTCGCGGTGGTGGGGTGTGGGATGCTGGAGACCCCTGTGATGGGTCTGCAGAGGATGGCTCTCACCCCGCCTTCTGTCCTTTCACCAGCAAAGCTCAAGTGTCTGGGAACTGTGGACAAGTTCTGCGGAGGGGCGAAAACTATGTGTGTGTCCCCATGGTGGTGAGGCATGAGACACTGGAGACCCCTGGGGAGGGTCCACAGATTTTGGCTCTCACACCACCTTCTGTCCCTTCACCAGGAGAGTTCAAGTGGCTGGGAACCACAAATAAGTTCTGCCAAGGGGTGTACACTATCCGCGCGTCCCTGCGGCAGCAGGGCTTGGGCCTCTGGAGACCTCTGGGGAGGGTCCGCGGAGGATGGCTCTCACCCCACCTTCTGTCCCTTCACCAGGAGAGTTCAAGGGGCTGGGAACCGCAGACAAGTTCCGCTGAGGGGTGAACACTATCTGCGCCTCCCCGCAGTGGTGGGGCATGGGACGCTGGAGACCCCTGGGGAGGGTCCGCAGAGGATGGCTCTCACCCCACCTTCAGTCCCTTCACTGGGAGAGTTCAAGCGGCTGGTAACTGCGGACAAGTTGCACCAAGTGGCGAAAACTATTGGGGTGTCCCCAGCAGCGGCGCGGCTTGGGCCGCTGGAGACTCTGGGGAGGGTCCGTAGAGGATGGCTCTCACTCCGCTTCTGTCCCTTCACTGGCAAAGTTCAAGGGGCTGGTAACCACAGACAAGTTCTGCCGAGGGGCAAAAACTATCTGCGCGTTCTCCTGGGTGGCGGCAGGGCTTGGGCCACTGGAGACCCCGGGAGGGTCCCGGAGGATGGCTCTCACTCCCCTCTTCCACTCCCTCCCTTACAGGGCTTGGGCCGCTGCCAGAGTCCACCGGGCAACTCAGTCAAATGAGCAATCTGTCTCACTTTTCTGTCCCTTCACAAGCGAGGCATAAGCCACTGGTGTTTATAGATCTCCCAGGAAAGGCAACCTTACACCGTGCCCTGGAGATTTCAAATTACTTTCCACTCCTGCCTCCTCTCCAATCTGCCTGCCCGTCCGTGTTACCTCTTCACGCTGTCTTCATCCTGCTTGCGTGGGTGTGGAGGTTGGTGAAGGAGAAGTCGTCCCCCTGTGGGAAGGATCACACAGCCGTTTGGCTGGCTGCTGAGTGGGGCCAGCTTACACTCCAATCTCCCCAGTACCTCTCAGATTCTCGGAACTTCACAGTAAATCCACTGAGTCACTTTATTCCTTTTCCCGGCACTGCTGCCCCTCGAAGCTTCCCTGCAATTCTGTGAAGCTGATCCTGTGGGAGAACTACCCACTCGAGTGATTTAGGCCGCCTTCTTCACCTCCCACTCCAAGAACAGAGAGCAAGGAGGTCATCCCTAGTCCGCCATTTTTAACAATCTATCCACAGAAAGTTTTTAATTTTACAAAATTAACCATTAACTATTAAATCATTAAATAATTCCCCATTCTCTCCACCACCCCCGCAAGCTACTGGCAACCACCACTCTACTTTCGTTCTCTATGAATTTGACTACCTCGTACAACTAATCACCTCATATACATAAAACATACAGTATTTGTCCTTTTGTGACTGGATTATTTCGTGTAACATAATGTTCTCAAGGTTCATCCATGCTGTAGCATTTGTCAAAATCTCCCTCATTTTTCAAGCTGACTGTTCCATTGTATGTATAGTTCACATTTTATTTATCCATCTATCCTCAATGGACACTTGAGCTGCTTCCTTTTGGCTATAGTGAATGATTCTATGATCATGAGTGTACAAGTATCTCTCTAAGTCCCTGCTTTTAATTTTTTCGGGGGACAGATACTGAGAAGTGGAATTGTAGGACATAGTAATCCTATTTTTATATTTTGAGGAACCACCATACTGTTTTCTATATCTGCTGTACCATTTGACATTGTAACCAACATTGCACTAGGGTTCCAGTTTCTCCATATTCTCACCAGTAGTTGGTCTTTCTGCTTCTTTGATAGTAGCTATCCCTGTGGGTATCTCACTGTGGTTTTTATTTACATTTACCAAATGATTTTTATGTTGTTAGGATTTTGATAGGGATTGCATTGAATCTGTATTAGATGGCTTTGGGTGGTGTTGACATGTTAACAACAAACTCTTGATTTGATTGCTTTTATTTATTGTTCTTCTGTTCTCTCTTTTGTTTATCTGTGCTCTAATCCTTATTATTTACTCCTTTCTGCTACTTTTGACTTTATTCTTCCTTTTCTAGTTCCTTATGGTATAAAGTTAGGTTGTTGATATTTGAGATCTTTCTTTTATCATATAATGCTTTACAACTATGAATTTCCCTGTTTTGCTGCATCCCATAAATTTTGGTAAGTTTTGTTTTTGTTTGCATTCATTTCAAGGTATTTTATAATTCATATTATTTCTTCTTTGACCTATTCATTGTTTTAGAGTGTCTTATTTAAGTCCACATATTTGTGAATTTTCCAATTTCCCTCCTGTTGCTTATTTCTAGTTCTATTGTGATTGAAAAAAAAACATTATATGATCTTAGTCTTTTTATATTTATTAAGACTCATTTTATGGTCTAATAACATGGTTTATCCTGAAGATGTTCCATGTATGCTTAGAAATTTGTAATTTGCTATTATTGGGTGGTGTGTTCTGTGTCAGTTAGATCCAGTAGGTTTACATTGTTCTTCATTTCCTCTGTCCTTATCGATCTTCTAACAGGTGTTCTTTACGTTACTGAATGTAGTGTATTGAAGTCTCCAACTCTTACTGTAGAGCTGTTTATTTTTCCCTTCAATTCTGTCAATGTTTGCTTTATCTGTTCAGGAGATCTGTTATTTGGTGCATATATGTTTATACCTGTTATATCTTCTTGGTGAATTGACCCTTTTATCATTATATAATGTCCTTCCTTGTCTCTTGTAACAGTTTTTGTCTAATATTGGTATAGCAACCCCTGCTTTCTTTTGGTTACTATTTGCATGAAATATCTATTTCCATCCTTGCACTTCCAATCAATGTGTGTCTATAGATCTAAAGTGAGTCTGGCAGATAGCATATAGTTGGATCTGTTTTTAAAATCATTCTGCCAGGCCGGGTGCAGTAGCTCGCGCCTGTAATCCTAGCACTCTGGGAGGCCGAGGCAGGAGGATTGTTTGAGCTCAGGAGTTCAAGACCAGCCTGAGCAAGAGTGAAGCCCAGTCTCTACTAAACACATAAATATTTGCCAGGCATCATGGCACATGCCTGTAGTCTCAGCTACTTGGGAGGCTGAGGCAGAAGGATTGCTTGAGCTCAGGAGTTTGAGGTTGCTGTGAGCTAGGTTTATACCATGGCACTTTACTCATGGCAACAGAGTGAGATTCTATCTCAAAAAATAAATAAATAAAACCATTCTGCCAATCTATCTATTTTGATCGGGCAGTTTAATCTATTTACATTTACTGATAGAAAAGGACTTAATATTGCCATTTTGTTAATTTCTGTATGTCTTACAACTTCTTTTTGTCCTTCATCTTTTTTACTGTCTTCTTTTGTGTTTAGTTGATGTTTTTTAGTGACATGTTTTAATTCCCTTTTCGTTCTCTTTTATGTATACTCTTTAGATTTAGATATTTTCCTTTTAGTTACTGTGGAGATTATGTATAATGTTCTAAATTTATAATAATGTATTTTAAACTGATAACTTCAATCAGGTACAAAAACTCCACTTCTTTACAGTCCCCAATTAATAAGTTAATTATCTTATTAACATTACAAATTATATCTTATGTATTAGGTACTCATTAACATAGATTTGCAATATTTTATACTTTTTCTTTTGATTCCTGTAACAAAATAAAAAGTGGAATTATAAACCCAAATTATAATAAAACTATTTTTATATTGTTCCATGTATATACTTTACCTGAGAACTTTGTATTTTCTTAAGGCTTTCAGTTATTGTTAAACATCCTTTTATTTCAACTAGAAGGACTCCTTTAGCATTTCTTGTATGGTAGGTCCAGTGGTAATGAACTCCATCAGCTTTAGTTTATTCAAGACTGTCTTGATGCCTCTCATCTTAAAGGATAGTTTGCTGGATGTCAAATTCTCAGTTGTCAATTTTTTTTTCAGCACTTTAAATGTATCATCCCACAGCCTAGTGGACTGCAAAGTTTCTGCTAAGAAATCTGCTGATATCATTATTGAAGATCCCTTGTAGATGACAGATTTTCTTTTGCTGCTTTCAAAATTCTATCTTTGACTTTTACCAGTTTGATTTTTCTGTGAGTTGGTGTTGGTCTCTTTAGATTTATTCTACTTGGAATTCATTGAGTTTATTATATATCTGTATCTTTCACTAAGTCTGGAAAAATTTTGGCCAATATTTCTTCAAATAAGCTTTCTGACCCTTCTCTCTCTTCTACTTTTGGTATTGCTATAATACATATGTCAATCTTTATATTGTCCCATGAGTCCCTTAGGCTCTGTTCATATTTCTTCAGTCTTTTTCCTCCTTAGACTTAGTAATTTCAAATGATCTGTGTTCAGGTTTACTGATTCCTTCTTCTGCTTGTTTGAGTTCCTGTTGAACCCCTCCAATGAATTTTTCAATTCTATTGCTGTATGTTTCAGTCCCAGAATTTCTGTTTGGTTCATTTTAATAATTTCTCTTTGTTGATAGTCTCATATGTTCAGATACGATTTTCTTGATTTCCTTTAATTCTTTATCCATGTTCTCCTTTAGCTCTTGAATATATTTAAGAGCTTTGTGTAGTAACTCTAAAACCTGTGTTTCTTCAGGGTTGGTTAATGTAGATTAATTTTGTTCCTTTGAATGGGCCACATTTCCCTGTTTTTTTGTATGCTTTGTAATCTTTTGTTGAAATTTGAACATTTGGAAACAGCCACATTTCCCAGTCTTTGCAGACTGGATTTCTGCAGGGGAAAACATTTACTAATCAGCCCAGTGGAAACACTTAAGGTCATCTCAGTTATTTTCTGCAAATAAATCTTCCTTAGGCCTCTGTGGGTGCTATTTGCTTAATTCCCCTCTACACTTGGATGCCTTTAAATGCCTTAATTTCTCTAAGAGTCTCACACCTGTATTGTTGAACCTTTTGCAATTCAACAATTTGAATGTTTTATTGTATTCATCTTTCTGTATCTCTGGCCCCAGGTACCTATGAGTCTGCAGTTCTCAGGCAGCTTTAATGCACCATGTGCATCCTACTGCTTTCAGCCAACACAAGTCTGATATCTAAAATGCCACCCTTCCCATCCAAGCTCTGATTCAAGTGAGAGAGAAACCAGTCCCTCACACAACCTCCTGAGAAGGCAGAAAGTTGCAAAGAAGTTCCACTCTTTTCCTTCAGTTATGAGGGAGGAAGTAGCAGTTAGGGTAACTGCCTTGTACCATGCCATAAACAAGTGGGGCAGGATGAGCAAAATTGTCATGAAATTTTCTATGCAAATTTGACTGTCTTTTTCTTTTTTTTTTTCTTTTGGCGTATTATGGGGGTACAAATTTTAAGGTTTCAAAAAATACCCTTTCCCTCCTCCCCCAAAAGTCTGAGTTTTCAGCTTCACCATCCCCCAGATGGTGCACATCTCACTCATTCTGTATGTATATACCCGCTACCCTCCCCGCTCCCACCTGCCCAATACCCAATTACTGTAGTACCAATGTGTCCACTTCGGTGCTGCTCAGTTAATACCAGTTTGCTGGTGAGTATATGTGGTGCTTGTTTTTCCATTCTTGGGATACTTAGTAGTATGGGTTCCAGCTCTAACCAGGAAAATATAAGATGTGCTATATCACCGTTGCTTCTTAGAACTGAATAGTACTCCATGGTATACATATACCACATTTTATTAATCCATTCTTGGATTGATGGGCACTTGGGCTGTTTCCACAGCCTTGCGATTATGAATTGTAATCCTATAAACATTCGAGTGCAGGTGTCTTTTTTGTAGAGTGTCACTGGATTTTTTGGGTAGATGCCCAGTAATGGGATTGCGGGATCAAATGGTAGATCCAGTTGTATCACTTTAAGGTATCTCCATATTGCTTTCCACAGAGGTTGAACTAGTTTGCAGTCCCACCAGCAGTGTAGGAGTGTTCCTCTCTCTCCGCATCCACACTGGCATTTATTGTTTGGAGACTTTTTGATAAAGGCCATTCTCACTGAAGTTAAGTGATATCTCATTGTGGTTTTGATTTGCATTTCCCTGATGATTGGAGATGTTGAGCATTTTTTCATTTTTATTGGCCATTCTTCTGTCTTCTTTAGAAAAGTTTCTGTTCTAGTCCTTTGCCTACTTTTTAATAGGGTTATTTGATTTTTTCTTGCTGATTTTCGTGAGTTCTAAGTATATTCTAGTTATCAGCCCCTTATCAAATGCATAGGATGCAAAAATTTTCTCCCATGCTGTAGGTTGTCTGTTTACTTTCAGGACTATTTCTTTGGCTGTGCAGAAGCTTTTCCCATTTATTTATTCTTGTTGCTGCTGTGATTGCCTTTGGGGACTTCTTCATAAACTCTTTGCCTAGGCCCATGTCTAGGAGAGTGTTTCCAACCTTTTCCTCTAGAATTCTAATAGTTTCATACCTTAGGTTTAAGTCTGTTATCCAGCGTGAGTTGATTTTTGTGAAAGGTCAAAGGTGTGGGTTCTGCTTTAGCCTTCTATAAATGTCTATCCAGTTTTCCCAGCACCATTTATTGAAAAGGGATTCTTTTCCCCAGCGTATGTTTTTGTCTGCTTTGTCAAAGATTAGATGGCTATATGACGATGGTTTTATATCAGGGTTCTCAGATCTGTTCCACTGGTCAATATTCCCATTTTTGTGCCAATACCAGATTGATTTAATTACTACAGCTTTGTAGTATAGTTTGATATCTGGCATATTAATACCTCCCATTTTGTTTTTGTTTCCTAGAATTGCTCTTGATATTCGGGGTCTTTGGTTCCATACGAAGCGTAAAATTATTTTTTCCATATCTGTGAAGAATGACATTGGGATTTTAATAGGTATTGCATTGAATCTGTAGATCAGTTTGGGTAGTATAGACATTTTAATGATGTTGAGTCTGCCAACCCATGAGCATGGAATGGATTTCCATCTGTTTACATCCTCTACTATTTCCTTCCTCAGTGTTTCATAGTTCTCCCTGTAGAGGTCTTTTACCTCCTTGGTTAAGTATATTCCTAGGTACTTTAATTTCTTTGTTGCTATTGTGAAGGGAATTGAGTCTTTGATTTGGTTCTCAATTAGATTGTTGTTGGCGTATATGAATGCCTCTGATTTCTGTGTATTGATTTTGTATCCTGAGACTTTACTAAATTCATTTATCAGTTCCAGGAGTTTCTTGGTTGAATCTTTGGGGTTTCCTAAATATAATATCATATCATCAGCAAACAGTGAAAGTTTGATCTCTTCTACCCCTATTCGGATACCTTTAATTCCACTGTCCTGTCTGACTGCTGTAGCCAGGACTTCCAGCACTATGTTGAATAGAAGTGGAGATAGTGGGCAGCCTTGTCTGGTTCCAGTTCTAAGTGGGAATGCTTTAAGTTTTTCTCCATTCAGTATGATGTTGGCTATGGGTCTGTCATACATGGCTTGTATCATTTTTAGATATGTCCCTTCTATGCCTATTTTATTAAGTGTTCGTATCATGAAGGGGTGTTGAATTTTGTCAAAAACTTTTTCTGCATGTATTGAAAGAATCATGTGGTCTTTGTTTTTGCTTCTGTTTATGTGGTGAATTGCATTTATAGATTTACGTATGTTGAACCATCCCTGCATCCCTGGGATGAAGCCCACTTGATCGTGATGGATTATTTTTTTGATAAGGGTCTGGATTCGGTTAGCTAGGATTTTGTTGAAAATTTTTGCATCTATATTCATTAGGGATATCGGTCTGTAGTGTTCTTTTTTTGTTGCATCCTTTCCTGGTTTTGGTATTAGAGTAATATTCGCTTCATAAAAGGTGTCGGGGAGGTTTCTGTTCTTCTCGATGTTGTGGAATAGTTTCTGCAAGATAGGTACTAGTTCTTCTTTGTAAGTGTGGTAAAATTCAGGTGTGAAACCGTCTGGTCTGGGACTTTTCTTTTTAGGGAGATATTTAATTGCTGTTTCTATTTTAGCTCTTGAGATTGTTCTGTTCAGGGAATCTATTTCTTCCTGGTTGAGGCTAGGGAGGCTGTGTGTTTCTAGAAATTTGTCCATTTTCTCCACATTTTCCAGTTTGTGTGCATAAAGATTTTTGTAGTATTCATAAATTATATCTTATATTTCCTTGGGATCAGTTGTGATATCTCCTTTTTTGTTCTTGATGGAGCTTATTAGAGATGTCTCTTTTCTGCTTTTCATTAACCTAACCAATGGCGAGTCAATTTTGTTTATTTTTTCAAAGAACCAACTTTTTGTTTTGTTAATCTCCTGAATAGCTTCCTTGTTTTCAATTTCGTTTAGTTCTGATTTGATCTTGTTGATTTCACTTCTTCTGCTGGGTTTGGGGTTGGTCTGTTCTTTTTCCAGCTCTTTGAGTCTTTTCATTAGATTGTCTATTTGTGATCTTTTTGACTTTTGGTTCTAGGCATTTATACAAATAAACTTTCCTGTCAGAACTGCTTTAGCTGTGTCCCAGAGGATTTGATAACTTGTCTCTACATTGTCATTTTCTTCATAGAATTTTTTTATTTCCATCTTGATTTCTTCATTTATGAAGTAATCATTTAGTAGGAGGTTGTTTGATTTCCACGTTTTTGTGTAGAAGTGTGAGTTTCTGTTAGGGTTGATTTCTACTTTTATCCACTGTGATCTGAGAAGATACATGGTATGATTTCTATTTTTTTAAATTTCTTGAGGTTTGTGTCCTAGGATATGGTCAATCTTAGAGAATGTCCCGTGAGCTGATGAGAAGAACATATGTTCAGTGGATTTTGGGTAGAATGTTCCGTAAATGTCAGACCCAATTGTTCTAGAGTTTTGTTTAAGTCCATTATTTCTTTATTAATTTTCTGTTTGGAGGATCTGTCTTGTGCTGTCAGTGGGGTGTTGAAATCTCCGGTGATTATGGAGTTGCTATTAATCCATTTGCTTAGCTCCAGTAAGGTTTGCTTTATGAATCTGGGTGCACCTAAGTTGGGTGTATATATATTTAAAATTGTTATCTCTTCTTGTTGAACTGTGCCCTTCACCATTATATAATGATCCTCTTTGTCTTTCACCACTTTTGTTGGTTTAAAAACTAAATCGTCTGAAATTAGAACTGCCACGCCAGCCTTCTTTTGGCTTCCACTTGCTTGGAATACTGATCTCCACTCTTTTACTTTTAGTCTTTATGCATCCTTGCAGGTTAGATGTGTTTCCTGAAGACAGCATATACTTGGCCTGTATTTTCTTATCCATTCAGCCAGCCTATGTCTCTTGAGTGGAGAGTTTAAGCCATTCACATTTATTGAGAGAACTTATAGGTAAGGTCGATTACTGTTCATTCTGTTGGGTTAGATGTTGTTGCTTTGATTTCTCTTTTGAGCCTTTGTAATATCTGGCCTTTAATCTTTGGGTTTTGGTTGTTTTTATATTCGTGAGTTTTTATTATGGTGTTCCGTGCATAACACTGTTTTGAGTACTTCTTGTAGGGCTTTTCTTGTCTTGGTGATTTCTCTGAGACTTTGCTTATCTCAGAATGTCTTAATTTCTCCTTCATATATAAAGCTTAGTTTTGCAGGGTACAAGATTCTAGGATGGGTGTTATTTTGTTTTAAAAGAGTGAGAGTGGGTCCCCATTCCCTCGTTGCTTGTATTGTTTCAGTTGAGAAATCTGGAGTTATTCAGATCGGTTTTCCTTTGTATGTAACTTCTTTCCTGTGCCTAACAGCTTGTAGAAGGGTCTCTTTCGTTGATATTTTCATCAGTCTGATGACTGACTACATGGCATGGTGTTTTCCTGTTTGCACTGTATCTCCCAGGAGTCCTTTTGGCCTCTTGTATTTCTAATTCTAGGTTACTGATTAGACCTGGAAAGTTTTCCTCAATTATTTCTTCAAAAAGCTTATCTAACCCTTGGGTTTTTTCTTCCTCCTTCTCCGGAATCCAGTGGACCTGCAGGTTATTTTTCTTCGTATAATCCCACAATTCTTGTAAGCTTTGCTTATGTCTCTTATTTTTCTGCTCTAACTCTGTGATTAACTTATTTGATTTGAATGAGTTGTCTTCCAGCTCTGAGATTCTTTCTTCTGTTTGGTTCACCCTATTTTTGAGGCTTTCCACTGTGTTTTGAATTTCCCTGAATAAATTCTTCATATTGAGGATGTCTGCTTGATTCTTCTTCAAGATGTCGATCTCCTTAGTGAATCTTTGTTCCAATTCTTGTATCTTCTTTGTATTTTCTTTGTGTTGGTTATCCATTTTTTCTTGCATTTCATTGAGGTTTTTTACAATCCAATTTTGGAATTATTCTGTCATTTTAGTGTTTTGGGTTTGTTCAGACTCCATTTCTTGAGAGCTGGTGTATCTCTTAGGGGGAGTATTTTCGGCTTGATTTTTTGAATTGCATTCGGCCCTCCCCATCTGGGTCAATTGCTAGAGCTCAGTCGTCTACTTTTTGTCATTTCTTAATCAACCACTGGGGGGAGCTCTTCCACCACACTTGGAAGGTTCCCATGGCATGGGTAGCATTTGGGGAAAGCGGGTTTTCTTGTCTCACCCCACCTCCAGGGGTGGAGCCTACCACTTTCGGCAAGAGAGCTGCGGGCTGAGGGGAGGCGGTATCTCCCCAGTCTGCCCTGCACACCCTGCACCCCAGTGGCTGTAACTCCCCTCGGCTGTTAAGACTTCTGAGTAGTTCATTGATGGAGCCAGGCCTGACTAGCCCATCGCAGATTGTGTAGGGGCGGGATTTGCCAGGGGAGACTCTAGGCTGGGTGGGGGCGGGGGACTTGCCCACTGATGGCTGGGCTGTGGACCCCCTAATGGCGATCGCTAGCCCACTCGTAGGGCACCAGTACTGGGGGTGACTGACTATGGTGCAGGTGGTACTGGGTTGGGAGCCTGGGTCAATAGGACGCCCCATAGGTTCCTCCACGCTGCCTGCCCGACCACTTGTTCAGTTGGAGCCCTTGCTTTTACTGACCCGCCCTGTGCAGTTTTATTCACCCGGGGCAGTTCCAACTTAGAGCCCCTCCTTAGTCTCCCTGGTTACCAGAGGTGAGACCTCTAACTGCCTCCCCAGTCCACACAGATAAGTTTCCTCCCGTCTTGGAGCCATCCTAGCTCGGGGCTCAGGGGGGACCACGCAGCCACCTCTCACCATCAACTGCACCCTCCAGCACCCTCTTCTCCTGCTGCAATTTCGTGCCAGTTTCAGATAGGTTTCTGGCTGGGTGGGTGTGGAGGTCAATGGGGAAGCAAGGAGTTCTCCTGTGGGTCTGATCCCACTTCACCACCTGGCCCGGTGCCTTCCCACGTGCCCTCTTGTTTGCTTTGCACTCTCCAGAGAACGCGTTCTTATTTCCCGATCACCTTGTTTATCCTTTTATGAGCGTTCCATGTTGCTCCTCTGTGGATTCTCGACGGTGTCCTTGTAGTGGGGAGATCCACTAGCGCATAGGAGACCAAGATCTGTGTCTCCTTCTCTGGGAGCAGGATTCTGGAGAGTTACCTCTACTCTGCCATTCCCCCCCCCCCCCCCCCCCCCCCCGTCTTTTTCTTAACTGGGAATTCACTTGCTTGCTATAGAGTTTCTAGAGCTCCCATAAAGCTATTTAACATTGTCTATTCTTGTTTATTTGATGTTTTGGTGCAAGGACAAGGGCCTGGAGCTTCCTAATCTGCCATCTTACCTATGTTACTGCTCTCCTTATTTTTTGACAGATAATTTTGCTGAGTATAGAAATCTTGGTTGCCATGGGTTTTTCCTTCAACACTTACATGTGTAATGGAACTGCCCTCTATCTTGCTGCTTACAAGTGGCTCAAGCCTGTAATCCTAGCTCTCTGGGAGGCCGAGGTGGGCGGATCGTTTGAGCTCAGGAGTTCGAGACCAGCCTGAGCAAGAGCGAGACCCCATCTCTACTATAAATAGAAAGAAATTAATTGGCCAACTAATATATATAGAAAAAATTAGCCGGGCATGGTGGCGCATGCCTGTAGTCCCAGCTACTCGGGAGGCTGAGGCAGCAGGATTGCTTGAGCCCAGGAGTCTGAGGTTGCTGTGAGCTAGGCTGACGCCACGGCACTCACTCTAGCCTGGGCAACAAAGCGAGACTCTGTCTCAAAAAAAAAAAAAGCCACCTTTGCTTTAGGGGCTTTTGACAATTGATTATAGTGTCTTAGTGTGGATGTCACTGAACTTACCTTGTTGGAGTTCATTGTGCTTCTTGGATGTGTAGATTCATGATTTCATCATATTTGGGGAGTCTGGAGTCATTATTTCTTCAAATGTTTTCTCCCCCTTATTTTCTCCTTTCTCCCTCAGGGACTCACATTGCATGTACATTACCATACTTAATAGTGTCCCATAAGTCACTTAGGCTGTGCTTATTATTATTCATTCTTTTCTCTTTCTGCACCTCAGTCTGGATAATCTCAGTCAATTCTTTTTCAAGCTTGCCAATTCTTTATTCTATTTGATCAAATCTGCTGTGGAACTCCTTTACTGATTCTTTCATTTTAGTTATTATACTTTTCAGATCAAGAATTTCTATTTTGATTCCTTTTTGTAATTTCTCTTTATTAATATTTTAAAGTTGTGAGACATCATTCTCCTGGTTTACTTTCATTCTTTGTCTCAAGTTTTGTGTAGCTGTTTGAGCATATTTAACAGAGTTTATTTAGTCTCTGTGTAGTAAGTTTAATGCCTGGGCTACCTCATGGAAATTTCCATCAAGATTTTTCCTATGAATGAGTCATACTTTCTCATTTGTTTTTCTTAAAAAAATGCACTTTTAAATAATATAAAGTGGCAAATGTCAAACTCAGATTCTCTCCCCTCACCAGGATTTTTTGTTGTACTTGTTTATTATTATTGATGTTGTTGCTGCTGTTTGCCTGAATCCAGATTGCCTTTGGAAAGATGCAGTGGTGGTTATGGGTTGACAAAAACTTTCCTGATATGAGAACTCTATATTGCATTTGAGATTTCATTTTAAATTAATTAAAAACAATGTTGCTTCTCCCGATGTATTCTTTTGTTCAGGCCTTTAACATTTAAGATTTAAATCTTTGACACAAATGTATCACATATACAGTCACTTAGAACTTTGCCTCTTATAAATATTTGATTAAGAGTATCCAGACCAGGTGCAGTGGCACATGCCTGTAGTCCTAGCACTTTGGGAGGCTGAAGCAGGAGAATCACTTGAGGCCAGGAGTTTGAGACCAGCCTGGCCAATAGTGAAACTCCATTTATACAAAAGAATAGAAAAATTAGCCAGGCATGGTGGCACATGTCTCTAGTCCCAGCTACTTGGGAAGCTAAAGCAGGAGGATTGTTTGAACCTAGGAGTTTGAGGTTGCAGTGAACCGTGATGATGCCACTGCACTTTAGCCTGGGAGACAGAGAAAGACCTTGTCTCAAATTAAAAAAAAAAGTATCCAATGATGATATTTTCAGTATACACATAAACATCATGCCATGGACTTTCAGTACCCTTTTTGACCACTGGAAACCACTGGTTAAGTATCTGAAGATTTAATGAGATTACAGAATCAATTCCAGAAACTCCAGAACCAATTCACATTGAGCTTTTCTTAACAAATATAATGAAAATGGCTAGTTGCTCCCAACTGTGCTGGAGAATGTGGAGGGAAAAAAAAAACAAAACAAAAAGAGCACGAGCTTAAGTCTTCAACTCCCCAGCTCAAACTCCACGTAAGTGACCGAAAAGTATTTGTGTCTGCCCTAAAAGAAACCTTTATCTCCTGGTAGCCACACAGTGGTAATTTTTCTGAAAATGAAACCTAGAGTAATTCAGCCTGAATTAGAACACAAGTTAAATTTCCAACTTCACAGAGTGTCTTCTGTTAAAGTGAGGGCACTTATTGGAAAAGAATGGGATCCTGAAAATTGGAATGAAAATATGTGGGAAGATCCTGATATGGCTGTAGATACCGGACCTTTAAATTCTGCTGTGGTTTTTGCCAGTAGAGATAATCTGAGATTAACCCTATTTTGCCTTTAAAAGTTGTAATGACTTGTCCTAAAGTAGTTGGTTTCCAAGATACTCCTATTTCTTCTTAAAACCCACTCCCACCACTTTTCCTCATTTCTTGCCTCATAACTAGACTCAAGTCCCGGAAGTCCCCAAAGGATGAGGTAAAAAGTATGACCCATCAGGAGATACGCTATACTCAAAAAGAGATACATGATTTTTCTAATTTATACAGACATAAACTCAGGGAATATGTGCGGGGATGCATATTAAGACTGTGGGATAATGATAGAAGGAATATAAAATTGTATCAGACCTAATTTTTTGATACAAGCCCAATAAGCAGATTATTGACTGGGTGTTGTAGCTCAAGTGGGTAGAAAGATCTTGTTTGGTTTGCTATAACATGGAACAAAAAGTGATCTATAATAAATAAAGTGGAAATGCCAGAACTTCCTTAGTATACCCTGCAGGGGTCCTCAAACGTTTTAAACAGAGGGCCAGTTCTCTGTCCCTCAGACCGTTGGAGGGCCGTTGGAGAGTGCTGTGCACATTCCACACATGCGCACTGTGGACCCGGAAGGAGTCAGCTGCTAAGCAGGACAGGCAGTGGCGGCAAAAATATCCGGCGGGCCTGGTAAATGTCCTTGGTGGGCCGCATGTGGCCCGCGGCTGTAGTTTGAGGATGCCTGCCCTAGAGGAAAGTATCCATAGGCTAAGAAAGACTAGAATGTTAGAGTGGATTCATCATGTAAGACCTGCTTATTCACCCAGGAAAGGGTACATAGGGCACACTTTTCACCATGAATGTGTGAAATAAACATGTTAGTAGAGCTGCACCATCCCTGAAGAGTTCTGTGGCTGCTCCTCTTTGTAGTTCTGAAATTACCTGTGACTGCTGCCACTGAATTAGGATCCTTGAATATAATGGGAATAACTAGATCCCAGGGTGACAGGAGCCAAGTGGCGGCACTATATTGCTAAAGACAAGGTGAGTGTGTTTACTGTAATGAAGAGTGAGGTCAATGCAGTTATCACACTAGTCTGGCTTGCAGAAGCCTCTAGCATAGGATAGTTGATCATGTGTCCCTAGAAGAGAAAGATGTGTTCAGTCTACTAAATTCTAGTTCTAGGTCAAGTGAACAGAAGCCTAATTTGTCACCAAAATAGGATTGTGGACTTCAGTCAATATCCAGACTTGAGTTAGTTCTGGATCTGGATTTATAGACCAGAACCCTTTGAATGGAGCGGAAAATGGGTCACCTTGAGAAAGGATCCCACTAAACTGCCAAACTTTATACTTTTAATCTTTCTTCTAGCCATGCTAAATCAGATTTACAGCCCTTTACCAAGGTGATGGTACACTGGAGAAAGGAAGTAATCAGACCCTTTGGGGATTACTGGATACAGGATCCAAACTGACATTAATTCCAGGAGAAATTTTGAGAAATGTCACTTTGGTCCACCAGTCAGAGTAGAGTTTTATGGAGGTCAGGTGATCAATGAAGTTTTAAATCCAGGCCCATTTCGCAGTGAGTCCAATGGGTCCCAAAGCATACCCTGTGGCTATTTCCCCAGTTCCAGAAGGCATCGCTGGAACAGACATATTCAGCAACTGGCAGAATTCCACATTGGCACCCTGACCTGTGAAGTGGGATATTATGATAGCAACGGCCAAGTGGAAGCCACTAGAACTGTCTCTACCTAGGAAAATAGTAAACCAAAAGCAACACCATATTCCTGAAGGGACTGCAGAGATTAGTGCCACCATAAAGGACTTGAGGGATTCAGGCATGGTGATTCCTACCACGTCCCCACTCAACTTACCTATTTGGCCTGTGCCAAAAGTAAATGCATCCTGGAGAACTACAGTAGATTATATTAACTTAACCAGGTGGTGACTCCAGTTGTAGCTACTGTTTCCAATGTGGTTTCATTGCTTGAGAAAATCAACACATCCCCTTGTACCTGGTAAATAATTATTGATCTGAAAAATGCTCAATACTTCTTAGTAAAGACCATCAGAAGCAGTTTGCTTTCACATGGAAAATCCCACAGTACTCCTTACCTGTCCTACCTCAAGGATATATCAATTCTCCAGTCCTATGTCATAATGTGGTCCACAGGGACTCTGCCTTTCCCTTCCACAAGACATCACACTGGTCCATACATTGATGGTATCATGCTGCTTGGACTTAGCAACAAGTAAGCAAGTACTCTAGACTTACTGGTAAGATATTTCTGTCTGAAGGGTGGGGGAACAGGAGTAAATCTGACAAAAATTGAGGGCCTTCCACCTCAGTGAAATTTTTCAGGGTCCAGTAGTGTGGGCCATGCCAACATATCCCTTCTAATTGTTGCAGCTAGCCCTTCTTGAAATAAAAAAGGAGGCACAATGTCTAATTGGCTTCTTTGGATTTGGGAAGCATCGTATTACTCATTTGGGTTTACCACTCAAGCCCATTTACCAAATGTTATGGCATAAATGTTTGTGCCCTTCTAAAATTCAAATGTTGAAACCTAATTCTCCATGTGATGAGGGCTCTGCCCTCGTAAATGAGATAAATGCCCTTATAAAGAGGCCTAAAGGAACTTGCTAGTCTTTTCCCCTTCCATTACGTCAGGATGCAGCAAGGTGCCATCTTGGAAGCAGAAAGCAAGCACTCACCAGACACTGAATTTGCTAGCATCTTTTTCTTGGAACTCCTGGCCTCCAGAACTATGAGCAATAAATTTCTGTTGTTTATAAATTACCCAGGCTAAGGTATTTTGTTAGAATAGACCAAACAGACTAAGATACCAAGTGACCCAAAAAGCTGCTAGTTTGGAGTGGGACCCCAAACAAGAAAAGGCTCTGTGACAGATTCAGGCTGCTGTGCAACCTGCTGCCACTTGGACCATTTGATACAGCAGATCCAGTGGTGCTTGGAGTGCCAGTGACAGAGACGGAGTCTTTGGCAAACCCCTATAGGTGAATCACAGAACAGACCCTCAGGATTTGGAGCAAATCCTTGCCATCCTTTGTGAGTAACTGTTGGGAAAACAGCTTTTGGGTTGCTGTGGAGCTTTAGTAGAGAGTAAGCACTTAACCATGGGCCACTAAGTTACCATGCAATCTGAGCTTCCCATTGTGAACTACATGTTGTCTCATCCACCAAACCATAACACTGGGTGTGCACAGCAGCACTCCATCATCAAATATGAGTGGTATATATGAGACGAGGCTTGAGCAGACCCTGAAGACACAAGTAAGTTACATGAGAAAATAGTTCTAATGCCCAAGGTCCTGCATAATATGCAGGCAGCTATAGTAGTAGTGACCCCTTCTGAGACATCTCTGAAGGACAGCAGTGAAGGGATAGCTTCATAGTGGGTAGAACTTCAGGCATTGCACCTAGTTGTATGCCTTGCCTAGGAGGAGAAATGGCCAGAAATGCAATTCTATACTGATACATGGCTTAGTCCACAATTTGGCTGGATGGTTAGGGACTTGTAAGGTACTTGTTTAGAAAATTGGTGACAAGGAGATCTGAGGGAGAAATATGTTGATAGACCTCTCCAAATGGGCAAAAACCATGAAGGTATCCGTGTCCTTTTTGAATCCCCACCAATAAGTGACCTCAGCAGAGGAAGACAGTAATAAGCAAACGGGTAGGTGGGGTGTGAGGCCTAACAGTTGTTCATGCAAGGGTAATGTCCTTGCCCAACTCTTCTGCTTCTGCTTTCCTTCCTGCTGTTGCACAATCTCCTGATCTCTGAAGGTACTGAGGAACACATCCAGGTAAGCCCTTGGGTCAGACACTGATGTTTAAAAAAAAAAAAACTCCACTTTTAAGAGGATTTAGTACTTAACTGCTCTCCTAATGCAAAACCTCTGGTCAGTGCACCTGGGCTTTGCCCAGCACTGCTGCTTACTGGTGAAAAGGGCTAATCTTTTAATCACAGGGCTTGATGGATTCTACCTGGGCCACTGACATAATAACCTTCCTGAATGTGGATCTCTACCCCAGGGAGTTGTCAGGCATTCTCAAGAAGTGTCATAGGAGGCAGCTGCCTATGAGAAGAGCCCCCAGGTCCCCAACTTTCCCTGTAAACACCTAGAAGATCTGTACCACACTGTTTGGATGAAGATAGAAACGTTACAACTTTACACATCTAGAAATCCAAAATATTCTGAGAAAACCTCCAAAGAGAAAGGGGGGGGGGGCATTAAAAAAACTGCATGTGGCAAGAAAAGGTAGGGCCATAGTAGAGGACAGTTTCAATCCATAGACCTCTGGGTTGTAGTCCCAGTGCTCGTCTGCTGTGCCACTCTGCTACCGCTGCCTCCGTTAGTTCAAAAACCCTGATCCTTAGGGTTACAGGGAAAAACACTCATGGCACCCCTGTAGCACAGCAAAGGGGCTAATTCAAACCCAACCTAAACCCAGAATCCTTAAACTGGATAAAGCAGCAACTGCCATGGAGGAAGCTCCTAACCCTGACAATTTTGGTGTGAAGCTCTGCAGAAGAAGACATGTAAAAACAGCACAGTAGAGAGTACCCCCCTTAAGTATATCAAGCAGCAAACAAAAATGGAGGGAGAAAACAAACAAAAATTAAATTGAAAGGTTCACAGTTTGACCCAATTAGAAGGCCAAAATTTCCTAAAATAATTTTTACATAAAAAAAAATATTTATCGGGTGTCAGGCAGGTGAAAGGGAGGAGGAGGCGATGGATATATACATACATAATAAGTGTGATGCGCACTGTCTGGGGGATGGACACGCTTGAAGCTCTGACTCGAGGGGGGAGGGCAGCAAGAGGAATGTATGTAACCTTAACATTTGTACCTCCATATTATGCTGAAATTAAAAAAAAGATAAAAAGATTCCATTTTTAGGTTTAAATAGGCTAGCAATTGGAGATAATCATAATTCCACTGTAGTATAAATTAAAAGCTCTGGAGACTGGCAGTGTTTTCAGTATCCATAATTCCATACCATAACTCTTAGGCAATAATGAACTAAGTCCTTATTATGGGATATCCCTCAATAGAGAAGTCTGCTTTTGTCAACTCTGGAATTTTTGATTGTTATAATGAATAAAACAAAGCATTTAGTCTTATCCATGGTTAAGTTTCTCTTTGTTACCTTACTTTTTTCTAAAGACCCCTGACATAAGCTACAGCTTAGGGATCTGGAACAAGTTTTTAAAAGCATTAATTAGAAATGTACCAGGTAAGTAGCAGGCCATAGCAAGAAACTGAATCAGGATTTCAAGTGTCCTATCAGAACACAAGTATACAGTTTCATAGAATTAGACTACTCAACACAAGACTCTTGGTTCAAGACAGTTATAAACAAGAATACTGATTTATATTTTATTTCATTTGCTATTTTTCATCATGAATTATATATTTATTTTCGATCATACTAAGAAAAACCCTTTACACAGATACCTTATTAATTAGAGTCAGTAAGATCATATCAACAGGGAACTTAAGTATCTTTAGGGACTTTCACCCTCACTTCTGGAACACAGAGAAGGTCCCTTCTATTAAAATGCTTTACTAGAAATGTTACCAGATGAATCTGTGATAGATTCATCCATAAATTCATATCTTCCTGATTTAGCTCATCTTTCATTTCAAAAATATTTAGAGACTAGTCTTATGGAATAAATTTTTGTGTATTAGGGTTTAATTGATAAATTAAAATTTGTATATATTTATCTTGTTTAACATGTTATTTTGAAATATGTACATATTGTGGAAGGGCTAAATCAAGCTATTTAACATATGCATTACCTCACATACTTATTTTTTGTGACAAGAACACTTCAAATCTATTCTTTTAGTAATTTTCAAGGATACAATGCATTGTGTAGTCATGTACCACAAAACAGTGTTTCAGTCAACTGTGGACTGCATATATCAAGGTGTTCCCATAAGATTATAATCCCTTATTTTTTTCTAGTATATCTTGGAATAGGATAATCCCATATTTTTACATGCCTTTTCTATGTTTAGATGCACACTTACTATTGTGTTACAGTTGCATACAGTATTCAGTACGGTAACCTGCTGCACAGGTTCTTAGCCTAGAAGCAATAGGCCACACCATATAGACTAAGTTTGTAGTTGGCTATACCATCTAGGTGTGTGTAAGTACACTATGATGTTTGCACAATGACAAAATCACCTACCAACATATCTCAGAACACATATCTCAGAACATATCCCCACAGTTAAGCAACACATGAACTGTATTACCCATAGTCACCATATTATACAATAGGTCTCTTGAAGTTTTTCTTCCTAACTAACTGAAATTTTGTATCCTTTTACCAACATCTCCCCATACCCTACACCCAGCCCCTAGTAATCACAATTCTACTATCAACTTTGTAGTAAGCTTTAACTTGCTTACTACAATGATGTCAGATGAGATTGATTTACATTATTCACTGAAAGAACAAATTAGGGTTTGTACAGTCTGATATCTCCTCTTGTATTTGGATAAGTGCTTTAGGATAAGTTAGATTCCTCATAAAATCAAGAAAAAGGCAGTTGATTGTCTAAGGTCAAACAAATTAATATAAATTATTTCTTCAATAATTGGCTTGGACAAAAAGGAGGCTAAGTGGGCACCACTTACTATCATTAACCATGTCACTTTTGCAATTACTATAAACTGTTGCTGTCAAATATATTGTTAATGGGGTCTTAAATGTTATTGTGAAGTCACTACCTCATGAGTTCATGATTCTACATAAATGAGCCTGAAACAACTTTTTGTTCAATCTTGATGACTACCTTAAACTAAGTTGTTGGTATATATCTGAAACCTGATCATCTTCCTATCTTTTGTGTGGATATCCTGTTGTTCTGGATTTAAGAAGACTCAACAGGAAAGATCGTAAAAGGAACACTTCCACTTATAGCAGCACCTGTGTAGAAGATATCCAAAGTAAATGGTCAAAAATACTGTACAATTCTACTTACATAAAATGTCCAGAATAAGAAAATCTATAGAGAGTGGTTGCCAAAGGCTTGGGAATGAGGGAAATGGGACGTGACAGTTTCTTTGTAGGTGATGAAAACATTCTAAATTGATTTTGTAATGTTTACACAATTCTGTGGGTATACTGAAAGCTACTGAGATGTACACTTTAAATGGGTGAATTGCATGGTATGTGAATTATGTTTTCATAAAGCTGTAACAAAAGAAAACCACTAAAAGAGTAAACGGCTAAGAAAAGAAAAAAATAAAAGGCACTATCAGAGAAATCAGCTATAAATGAAAAAGGGAGGGGCAAAGCTAGAATGAATCCTGTGGTGTAGGTTAGAGTCGAAGATAGTACGAAGATAGGTTTATTTTAATATATGTGAAGGTAGATGTTTACAGACATAAACAGATATGTGTGTGTACATGGGTCACTAAATATACACCTATTTTCTAGCTGTGTCCTGGCAGGGTGTTAGAAGGATATCTAATGTTCACACCTTAGATTTTAAATACCATTCTTCAATTAAAGGAGCCAGGGAAGCCTGATTTAAGGGCTGGGACAGGGAAAATACAAGATGTGCTTGGAGCATCTTCCAGTGTGGAAATTAAGGGTAGTTCCAAAAGACTGAAAGCTGGAAAAAAATGAATAACAAAATACATAATGATAGTGTTAAGTTATAACCCAATGAGTAAGTAGCAATGAGTCTATACTGATATAAATGAATGAATACAGAAATAAACATGAGAGAAGAAACATATATTCAGAAGAATTCCAAATAATAAAGAGAAAAAGAATACAAGAAATATAAATCACCACTAGTACAGTACAGTAATAATTGCTGCAGGAAGGGTCACCAATGAATGCCGAAATTAGTGGGCAAAACATTAAAGAGAAAGAGGATATTTACATATCCTCAAAGCATCTTCCCCCAAATATTTATTAATTACTAAGGTGGTCTGAATATTGTGTTCACAAATGCTTTGATAATCCTTTTTCCAGAAGATAGAACTTAACTTCCCTCCCTTGGCATACAGGTTGGACTTGGCGATTACTTCTTCCCTGCGCCCCCACCCCTACCCTCCAGAACTGTGAGAAGTGATTACTTCTAAAAGTAGAGAATGGAAAGAGATAAATGTAACTTTACAGACAGACACCTAGCAGACTCGACTTTCACAAAGTGGTCAAGGTTAACATCTCCAGGAAAAGTCGTGTTGGCATCAGGCACCCCTGGTAAGATACAAGGAGGATACTTCACCTTTGTAGTACTTGTCCAAAAAGTCAGTAACACCAAATTAAGAAAACATGAGACAATTCCAAATCGAGAGACATTCTGTAAAATTTCTGGCCAGTTCTCTTCAAGTGTCAAGATCATAATCATAAAAGAAAAGAAGGACTGAGAAACTGTCACAGAATGGAGGAGAATAAAGACATGTGATCCTAGATTGGGAATTCAACATGGGATCCTAGATTGGATCTTAGATCAGAAGGGGAATAGTGTAAAAATATTGGAAAAACTACTAGAAAATTCAACTAAGGTCTGTAGTTCAATTAATAGGTTATCCCAATGTTAATTTATCTACTTTGAGAAATGTACCATGGTTGTGTAAGATGATAACATTAGGAGGGAAACATGAAGTTACCAGTTGGCCCTGGCATCCTACTGTAAGAATAGACTTCATGTATTTATACGTTTACTATTGGTATAGACTCATAAGGTTCTATTTTCTCAATGGTTTATATAAGTCATCAGTGTACTTAGTTTGGTGCTCGCTGTCCCAGATTTGGCCGATGGGTGGGAGTCCCTTCAAACTGGCTCCTCTATGCTAGTAGCATGTTCCATCGTTTTGTTTTTTGGTTTTTTTCCTTAAGCACTTCCTTACTTTCTGGCATGACAAGATATTCCAGGACCAAACCCTAGTCCTGGAAGCAGCCACTTCTCCAAGAAGTCCTGGTTTCCATCAGTGGAAAATGGTGTCAGACACTAAGATCTGGGCACTGCTACCTGCTACTGCACTATCCTTGCTTCTTTGTCTTTTCAGTGGACAGACCTAGAAAATACGTATGTGTACATACACATACACACAGATATACACACATACATATATACATGCACACAAACATGTATGTGCACATAAACATGCATGGACACACAACTACACATCTTAGGAATCAAAAGTTCACACCAGTACTTCCCATTACAGTCCATCCTCACGAGCTGCTTTCTTGCTTTGCCCCATTCCTCCTTTGTAGGACTTTCCTTCCACAGTGAGAACCCTGGCTTCTACTAACACGGACATGTGTACTCATGTGCCCAATCCTATGTAACGCATATAAAATAGTTTCAGGATTGCTTCGCCCAGGCTGCTACAATATACAAACGTACTAGAGAGTTTTGGATTGTTTGTAATTCTAATACACACATACATAACAAGCCCTGCCAGACACTGAGGTATGTTCATTATTTTCCCTATGTATGCCTTTTGCACTTTTGCTCTTTTCACTTAACATTTCCTAAAAACAACCCAAAAGAGTTTGTTGGTATCTCCTTCCTCATTCTTTTCACAGGTGGGTTTTACTCCATCATGTCTTATTTAATCAATTTCCTATGCTTTGACTATGCAAGTAGTTTCCAATATTTTGCAACTGTAAATAATGCTCTCATCAATAACCATGTGCATATAATTGGAGGTGACACTCATATACTCATATAATTGGAGGTGACTCTTCAGGATAAATTCTTAAGTGTGTTTGCTGTGTCAATAGTCTGTGTATATGTACTTTTATTAAGTATTGATATTTCCCTCTATAGGGCTTATACCATTTTGTAGTCCCACCAACAATGTATGAAAATGCCTGTTTTCCCACAGTCTGATCAATACATAGTACTGTCAAACTTTTGAACTTTTGGCATTCTAATGGGTGAGAACTGGTATCTCAGAGTAGTTGTAATTTACATTTCTCTTACCATGAGTAAAGCTGAATATCTTTTCATATTTTTAGACCTCTTTTGGTAAGGAGTGTGTTCATGTCTTTTGCCCACTTTCCTATAGGTTTTCTGGTCTTTTTCCTTCAAATTTTAAAACATCGATAAAATGAGGATTAACCCTTTATGAGTGAAATATGTTGATTTACATGTTGATATGTATTTTTCTCATAGTCATTTGCCTCTAGATATTGCTGATGGTATTCTTTAGCCATACAAAAGTTTTTTTTTGTTATTTGTAAATAACATTTATTAATTTTTTATTGGCTCTGGATTTTTTTCTTTCTTTTTACATTTTTAGAATATTACAGGGGTACAAACATTTTGGTCACATAAACTGCTTTTGTACAGTTTTAGTCAAAGTTATAAGTGTCCTCATCACCCAGATAGTGTGCATTGTACCTGTTAGGTGCGAATTTACCCATCCCCTGCTCCTCCCTCCTACCAGCTTGATTTCCATTGAGTTTTACTTCCATATGTGCACATAAGTCTTGATCTTTGGATTTTAAGTCACAATTAGAAAGCCTGTAGCTACACCAGGCTAAAGATGATTTCATCTGTTGTCTTCTGCCCTTTTAATTTTTTTTCTTATTTAAATCTGATTCATTAGAATTATGTATTATGCGAAGAATAGAATTTTATCATTTTCCAAATGGCTCACTAATCCCATTTATTAAAAGAATATTTTTCAGTTATTTGATTTTCCACCTTTCTGAAATACTACTTTTTAAAAAAAATGTTTTTGGTCTAATGTTACTCTATTATGTTCCATTGATCTATTCATTTGCTAAAACCACAATGTTCAAATTATAGAGGCTTTTATAAGGTGTTTTCATATCTGGATAGGCTCGTCCCCCTAGAGCACTTCCTGTGCAGTGTTTCCATAGCAATTCTTATGTATAATTTTTCCACATGAATTTTAGGATTAACTTATAGTTGATCTAGCTCAATGAAGAAAACTCATTGGAATTTTTAATGGGATTACATAACTTTGTGAATTATAAAGTTAGTGAGACTCACATCTGTGCTATAGTGAGATGTTCTAACCAGGAAGAGAAGATGACTATTTATTCAGGTCATTTTTGTGTGTTTCAGTAGTGTTTTACAGTTTTTTTATTGACTTAGAACATTCTTTATTAACATTATTCCTGAATATTTTTTCTTAGTCTAATGTTACCAAAGTTGGAGTCACTAATTTTATTCCAAACAAAAGGACAATACCTTGTGAAAGTTATTGCCGTGCTCCATTAAAAACAGTCATTTTGTGCTCTTTTTAGGTATTCACAGCCAGGGCTATTATATTTCCAGAGTTCAGACAGAGTGACCATGAAGAATGTATATTTTGATGGTTTATTTGGTTTTTCTTTTCCAAAGGCCTATAGCTAAATATTGTGTAGTAGTGTTAGGTATAGATTTCCTCTTTCCATAAAGCACTAATGTTCATTTCTGTTGTGGTTTTTCTATTAACCCAATCAAAACGGTTCATTTCCCCTTCTTTCATCACTGTTTTTATGTAAAATAGAGGTTTCAGATTTATCTAGCAGAGACATCATCAAAACATAAGTTCAGTTTTTACATTGTTTTTGATTTATATATTACTTATTTGATCTATTTTGGGCAAATGGCCATAGAAACTTCCATTTATGGGAAAACACTTTGACGTAAAAGGTCAATTCATATGCAGGAGTGGTTATTATTTCTATTTATATCCTCAGTAGAAATGTTTTAAACTGCTGGTGTGAGATGACCCCACACCACACATATGTGTACATGCACACACATAAACTTGCCTGTGACTTTCAGCTCTGGCCATGGGAGGAGCTGAAGCAAAAGGGCTTTAGTGGAAATGTGTCAATGGGGGCTGTCCTCGGGTAATCTCAGGCTGTCCCTGCCAAAGCTGATAAGGAGATCACTAAAGACTGGATATCTCCAGCTAAGGTGTTGGGGCCAGTGACCCCATCTGTCCTTCTACTTTCATCAATCCTCCCAAAACTTTCTGATTTCACAAAACTAAAACCTCTTTCCTTTCATTCTGCTGAAAAACTTCTCTGAGCCAGTAATGGTTGTAGGGCCTGGGGAGATTAACCCTGCCATGAACACTTGGGGCCAAAGGCACAGGGCAAAGGATAGTCCTGAAGTAGCCATTTGTCAGAATCTGGGACATTTGGGATCTGAGGAATATGAATAAGGAGGGGTCATGGCTAAAGGGGCAGTGCTTTGGGCTGGACATAAGAGCAAGTGGCCTCAGAACCTTACCCCCTGATTGGAGGACTAAGGGCCTGACACTTGGGCTAGATCACTGGAATGTGGGCGTAGCTAAGATGAAAGGGCTTGGGGACGGGTAAGAATAAATGCCCTTCAATCTGGTATTAGGGAGGCTGAGTGTGTGGCTAATGACACTCATCACAGACAAAGGATGACTCAGGAAGGGGTAAAGTTGAAGACCATGTTAATGTCACTCACAGGACAACAGTCCAGAATAAATGAATAGAGTAATTCCTCCATGTCTCGCAAGAGGTTGAATCCTTGGGGTTCTCCTCAACAGATCAGTGAATGAGGTTCAAAGCCAGGTATGCAGTTTTATAGAGAAGCAATTTATTAAAACAAAAGGCCACATAACACAGAGCACTGTAGTGTTGAAGATAAAGCAAAAATCAGATATCTCATGATCAATGAAAGAAAGCAACTTTTTTTTTTTCTTCATTCCTTATCAGGAAAGTGGAACATTTACTACTGATTTCTGCCATCTTCACACTTACGGGGAAAGGAAAGGAATGGTCAGGAGAACACTTCTTATGACAGGAGTTGATGACTGCACATGAATTTGGGAGTTCCAGAAGGCAGTGTAATAGACCAAATTGTGCCCCTCCCCATCCCAATTCATGTGTATAAGCCCTACTCTCCAATATGACTGTATTTGGATATAGGACATTTAAAGTGATAGAGTTAAAATGAGGTCCTAAGGGTATGGCCTTAATCCAGTATGACTGGTGTCCTTATAAGGAGAGACACTAGGAAAGTACATGCACAAAGAATGTGCCATCTGAGGACACTGTGAGAAGGTAGCCAAGGAGAGAGGCTTTAATAAAAACCAATCCTGCTGACACCTTGTTCTGGGACTTCGACTCCCAGAACTGTGAGAAAATAAATGTTCTATGCTTCAGGCAGCCAGTCTGCTATTTCTTGTCAGTTCTAGTGAACTAATACAAACTCTGGGCCCAGGAGTGGGGTGCTTTATAATAAGCTTAAAAATGTAGAAGTGGTGCTTAGAACTGGATAATTGGTAGAGGATAAAAGAGTTTTGAGGCACATGTTTAAAAAAAGCCTGGATTGCCTTTAAAAGATTGTTGATAAGAATTCAGATGTTAGAGGTGATTCTGGTAAGGTCTCAGAAAGAAATGAGGAATGGAAACTGGAATTTTACTATGCAGTGGCAAAGAACTTGCCCAAATTGCATTCTAGTGTATTATGGAATATAGAAATTGTAAGTGATTTAAGTGCAGAACTATTCAGATGAGATTTCTACACAAAGTGACTGAAGTGTGACCTGATTTTCCCTTGTTGCTTATGGTAAAATATGAAAGAGAGAGAAACTGAAGGAACTATTAAGCAAAAAGGAACCAGAACTTTAAAGACTTGGAATATATTCAGCCTGTCTATATAGCAAAAAATTAGAAAGCATGTTCTAGGAAGAACACCATTTGATAAAAGAGATTAGTATGGGTGTGAGTGGAAACCATTAACCAGCTCACCAGAAATTCTGCCAGCTCAGCCTGAACAGGGAAAGAGATAGAATGAAATGAAGGCAGGCTGTTGGACTTCTGGAATTGTAAATGACAGTATAATAGAGCTATCCAGCTGCGAACAGGCATTAAACTTCAAGAAAAGGGAAGAGTGTGATTCTCAAAGGTGCATCTGAGATTGACAGGGCCACCACTCTGACCAGGGGACCAGAGTACAGGTTTGGGGGGAAAGGGTGCCAAGTGTGTCTCCTCGTCAATTTCAGTGGGCCAGCAGCTACTGCCCAGGGTCAAGAGATCAACACTGCAGCCCCAGTGACCCCCGAAAGAAGGGCTGCCAACAAGTGGGCCCAGGAGACATTGAGTATTGAGCCAAAGATTATTCTCGAGACTCAAAACCTCATGGAATTTGCCTTGCTAAGCAAGGTTTGGGATTTGCTTGGAACCCAGCACTCCTTATTTCTTTTTGACGTTTCTCTTTTGGATTGGGAAAGTCTAGCCTCTGCTTGTCCCACCATTGTATTTTGGAAGCAGATAACCTGTCTGGTTTCACAGGATCACAGCTGAAGAATTTTGCCTAAGGATGAATTATACCTGGAATCTCAATCCACACTTGATTTAGATGATATTTAGATGAGATTTTAGATTTAGAGTTGATGCTGAAATGAGTTCAGAATTTTGTTACTGTTGGGATGGTGTGAATGTATTTGTATGTGAGAAGGACATGAACTTTGGCAGTCCAGAGGACAGAATGTTATGGATTAAATTGTGTTCTCTCAAGATTTATATGCTGAAGTCCCAATGCCCAGTGTGACTGTATTTGGAAATAGGGCCTTTAAGGTTACTAGGGTTAAATGAGGTCACAGGGGTATGACCCTATCCAAAATGACTTGTCCTTGTAAGGAAACACCAGGAAAGCATGTACACAGAGAAAAGGCCATGTGAGGACACAGCAAGAAGGCAGCCTTCTGCAAGCCATAGAAAGAGGTTTCAGTAGCAACCAAACCTGCCAACACCTTGATCTGGGACTTCCAGGCTCCATAAGTATGAGAAAATAAACTTCTGTTGTTAAAGCCACCCAGCCTGGGGTACTTTGTTATGGCAGCCCTCATGAACACATTGCTAACACAGAAAGTAAACTATAAATCAACTATCTCATGATCAAAGAAAGAAAGCAACTTTTGCCCATTCCAATTCAGGAAAGTGGAACATTTACTCGTGATTTCTGTCAGCGTTACATTCATGGGAAAGGACAGAAGAGGAGAGGTCAGGAGAATACCTCTTGTGGTAGGAGCTGATGGCCAGACTTGGTCTTCCTGTGTCTGTGGAGGTGAGACTTCTGGCTAAAGCCACGCCCACACTCCCTGCACACATACGGCTTCTCCCCAGAGTGGGTCCGCTGATGTCGGATAAGGGCAGACTTAAAGCCAAAGCCACGACCACACTCATCACAAACACATGGCTTCGCTCCTGAGTGTGTCCTCTGGTCAGAGATAGGGCACAACTTCTGGCCAAGTCCTTGCCCACACATCCTCTCTACATAAAGCTCCTCCTCTGAGTGTGTCCTCTGGTGTCTGGTGAGGAGTGACTTAAAGCCAAAGGCATGCCCACACTCAGGGCACAGGTAAGGCTTCTCCCCTGTGTGCGTCCTCTGGTGTCTGATGAGGGTGACCTTCTGACCAAAGCCACGCCCACACTCGGGACACAGGTAAGGCTTCTCCCCTGTGTGTGTCCTCTGGTGTCCGATGAGGGTGACCTTCTGGCTAAAACCTCGCCCACATTGGGGGCACAGGTAAGGCTTCTCCCCTGTGTGTGTCCTCTGGTGTCTGATGAGGGTGACCTTCTGGCGAAAGCTGTGCCCACACTCAGCACAGACATAAGGCTTCTCCCCTGAGTGTGTGACCTGGTGGCTGAGGAGCAGTGACTGCTGCCGGAAGCTGCGCCCACACTCTAGGCATAAGAAGGGCTTCTCCCCCGTGTGTGAGCTCCGGTGTTGGAGGAGCGATGCCTTCTGGCAAAAGCCTCTTCCACACTCGGGACACACAAAGGGTTTCTCCTTCAAGTGCGTCCTCTGGTGCAGAACGAGGGCTATCTTCTGGCGAAAGCCCCGCCCACACTCCTGACACACAAAAGGTCTCTCCCCGGAGTGGATCCTCTTATGGTTAGTGAGAGAGGAAGTGTACCTGAAGCGTCGCCCACACTCTCTGCACACATAAGGCTTCTCTCCCGAGTGCTTCCTATGGTGTATGTTGAGGGAGGCCTTCTGGCTAAACCGATGCCCACACTCAGGGCACAGGTAAGGTTTCTCCCCTGTGTGTGTCCTCTGGTGCTTAATGAGGTCTGATCTCTGGCAAAAGCCTCTTCCACATTCAGGGCACGCATGATGCCTCTGGTGGCTGAACAGGCTCGACTTTTTCCTAAGTCCTAGTCTATATTTTCCACATATAACTGCTCCAGATTCTGAGGCATCTACTCCTTTCAACATTATGTCTGACTTCTCAGGGCTCATCCTCTGGGCCAGGCCAGGGTCTGTTCCTCCTCCTCTGTTGCCTTCTACCCAGTCTACTGGGTGACCTTGATGTGTGCTGAAAAATGTTCCTGAAATTCTGCTTGGCCTTGTCTTCCTGAATGATATGTTGAGGCCTTCTCTCTCTCCACCTTCTTCTTTCTCACTTGAGCAGCCTGGAGCTTCAAGTTGAAAGTCACTTCCCGCAGGTGAGCTTGGGAGGATGTGAGGGGGATGACTGCTTAGCATATATTGTCTGAGGAACTGTGGACTAGAAAAGGCCACCGGGCGGGAGAGACAGGGCTGGAATTCTGTCCTGCGCTCTGCTAGAGAGAAAGTCTTGGTCAGAAATCACCACAGGTGCCTCGTGGATGGTAACACTTGCCCAGCAGTCATTCCTCAGATGTTCACAACAAAGCCTTCCTCTCTAGACCCACCTTCCATCCCACAGTGGCACAGTACACGCTCTGCTGCAGCACAAAACACCCACACCACAAACCAGCTCTAAGTAACAGCCAAACTAAAAGGTTCAAGAAAGCATCACAGCAGGTTCAGCTCTACAAACTGCTACGCTGCTGCAAGTAGAGTTACACGTTTACCTTCTAAGCCACAGTCATTACAGTGATACGAACATTACCCACAAATATATGCTTTTACTGAATGAGTTATTATAAATTTCCTTAGTGACCTTTTCTACTATAAGAAGGTGATGAATTTAATTAGGAGTTATTTCACCTAAAAGTTCCCCTAAAGGGGTGAAGCAATATAAAATAGTGGTTAAAAAGACCCATGTGTGAAATTAAATTAAATGTTTCTCCATTCACAAGCAAATATTTAATTTAGCAGTGGAGCAGAGGGACGTGGTCTAGTCTACAATTCCCCAAAGGATTTTTGACTCCTATGACCTTAATCAATCCAAGACCTGCTTTTCTGGGTTTTCTACAAGTCACTGTAAAAGGAAATTATAGGTGAGTAGGCACCTATAATAATAGCAATTGCCTAAGAGATACCAAATTTGTATGTCTTGTTCCATTACAATTGGTTCTATCTACTTGGAGCTGATAAAAAAAAAGTGACATGAACTCTGAGTAAACCTAGCATGTCTGGCCTTTCTAGACCTACTTGATTTTTTCTGATTAACATAAAATGAGACATGTTTTATAAACCAGGCTATGGCCGGTCTGCCAGCTGTTTTATATATAAAATACTATTGAGGCACAGCCACTCATTCCTTTATGTACTGTCTATGGCTGCTTTCACAATACAACAGCAAAGTAGAATAGTTGCAACAAAGAACATAAAGGCCACAAAGCCCAAAATATTTACTGTTGTACCCTTTACAAAAAATGTTTGCTGAACCCTGATCCCCAGGATTGACTCACTCCAAGTAGTCTAAAATGCCAGCTTTTGATCCTAATAAAAATAACCACCATGAAACCCTCTTCCTAACATTTAAAGCTCACCCTACCCCCTAACAAAACTAGTCAATAAGTTTAGCTCTCTGGATGAGTCTATATGTGCACTGCTAGGTTTACAGGCTCCTCTGAAACTGCCTTAAAAATTACTTACAACTGTTGACCCCAATGAACTCCCAAACTGTTAAAGTTAACTCCTTTTAGCCTTAGTATGCTAATCTGACTATGGGTGGTTTCTCATCAGCAAATGTGCTCTTCATTGAACTATCATTTATTTTGGTAACCTAGTCTGAACACATTATCATAACTCTTGGCAGGTATGTGCATTTCCAGCTAGCAGCTTCCAAAGAAATACTTTTGTGTAATTCTAGAGTTTTGATAGGCTAAGGTTTCAGTATTACACTATTGTCTACTTATCTGTGATTCAATGGGAAGAGAAATGCAACCACTGCTGATGTTTTGGCTTGTTTATACACCCATTGGGTCATAAACACTAAGGCCAGTTTACTGCACATCATTTCAGGTGTGCTTTTCAGCAGTAGAGAAATCACTTTTGTGTCTCTTCTGTATTAAATGTGACTGATCTTAAATACAGTTAAAATTGTCCTTATGGGACGGATAGCTTCTAATAAAATATTTTACTTATATCATAATCTGTTTATAACATCTTTTAAAATCTACAACTGCTCTTGTGCCAACTGATTTTCAGATGAATATATAATTCAATTAATGTAGAATAACTCAAAAGAGAAAAAAAAAAACAATGTTTAATGTCTCCTTCAGGAAATTTTTCCTGCTGCAGCTACAATTGTGAGAGAGAGACATATAGTTGTGAGTTAAACGAATGGCCTTAGTTATTGGCCTGCAAGAGAAGCAATGCTGGGCATTCACTGCTTTAAAAGAATTTAAAGAATTTTGTAATTTGGTCTGTAAATGTAAAAGGGGGATGTGTTTGGTATTAATCAAGCTAAAGTCTTGGAAAATGTACAACTTTCATAATATGTCATCTCCATGATTTAACCACAATATTGTTAGTATATGTGATGGTTAATTTTTTTTTTATAGATATCACTCATGACATGTGATGTGATGGTTAATTGTTATTTGATGCCCAGTTAAGCATTATTCTGGGTGTTTGTGTAAGGGTGTTTGGGATGAGTTTAGTTAATACATAAGTCAGGAGACTAGTAAAGCAGATTGCCACCCTTAATGTGGGTGGCCCTCATCTAAGCAGTTAAAAGCCTGAAAAGAATGAAAAACTGTATCCCAAATGAGGGAATTCCTCATTCCTGCCTGAGTCCCTTCCTGCTAGGAAATAGAAAACATTGGCTCTTCCTCAAGGTTGCTAGTCTTCTGACTGGAACTACACCATAGGTTCTCAGGCTTTCAGGTCTGGACTGGAGCAATATCACTCTCATGAATCTCCAGCTTAACGACTGAAAATCTTGGGTCTTGTCAGCCTCCATAATTGTGTGAGCAATATTCCTTACAGTAAACATATTAACTTTAAGAATTTGGCTCACACAATTATATACCTCCATCCTACTGGTTCTGTTTTTCTGGGGAAAAAAATCTAATATAAATTTTGGTGCCAAGAAGTGGGATGCTTCTACAACAAATACATAAAAATGTGGAAGTGGCTTTAAAAATGGGATGATAGAGAGAGGCTGGAAGAGGCCTAGATTGCCCTGAAGGGAATGTTGGTAGAAATATGGATGTTAAAAGCAATTCTCATGAGGTCTCAGATGAAAATATGGAACATGTTATTGGAAACTGGAGGAAGGGCAGAAACTTTGGTATAAAGTAGCAAACAGCTAAATTGTGTTCTAGTCTTTTGTGGAAGAGTAGCACTAGTGAGTAGGAAACTGGATATTTATTAATAGCTAAGGAGATTTCTAAGCAAAATGTTGAACTTGCAGCTTGGCTTGTCCTTATCACTTACAGTAAAATGCAAGGAGAGAGATTAAGGAACTGGTAAGCACAAAAGAACCCAAACTTGAAGATTTGGAAAATTCTCAACTTATGCATATGGCAAAAAATAAGAACGCTTGTTCGGAAGAGGATTCTAGGGTATGGCTTAAACCATTTGATAAGGAGATTAGCATGAGTATGCACTATGAGTTTAATCATCTATCAGGAGAATCCAGGCATAGAGATAGGATTATGCCAGCAGAAATACCGTTTAGATGGAAATAAAAGAGAGAGAGAAAATAAGATGATGTAAAAGAAGGCTATCAGACTTCTTGCATTCTACAGCACTGGAGAACCAATCTATTTTGATGCTAATGTGCACTATTCTTTAAAAAAAGGAAGAATGACCACAGTGATTCAGAGATCAGTGCAGGGCTGCCATACTCACCTCAGGCCCAGGGTACATAAGCAAAGAGGGCAAGAGTGGCTCCACATTGATTTCAAAGGGAAGTACTACCACAGCAGTTTCAACAGGCTATGGCTATAAGAACAGAGGCCAGAGATCTGGCACTCTCCCTCTTTGCACGCTCAGAAGAAAGACCTGGGAGGGAAAAGAAGCTTCACCAGAAACTGAACACTTCCAGAAACTTTATCTTGGATTTTCCAGCCTCTAGAAATGTGGGCAAACCAATTTCTGTTGTTTCAGCCACAATCTGTGGTATTTTGTCATAGTAGTCTAAGCAGACTGCTACAGTATAATATAGTTTATACATAATTTGGTTTTTACACAAAAAGTCTAGTATATATAAACATCCTAAGTTTCCTCTACTGGTTTTACTGGTCAAATAATACAAAATTGTTTTCAAAAAATGTTTAAGATAAAATAAAAAGATGTATTCAAGTCAGAATAACCAGTGGTCTAATAATTTGCAGAAAATTCTAAAAATCATATGAATCTATACAACTGCTTTACACAAACTCTATGTAAATTCTAAAAACTTATTTCTTTGAATATTTTTAACATCAAGATTGACACACTATTATTTAAAGATGACTTCAACTTAATTTCTAAGATCTTTGACTGAAACACTGAAAATCACTAATAAATTCAAATGTTCCCAGCATAAAGCAAAGATATTTAAAGTGATGGATATCCCAATTAACCTAATTTGATTATATGAATGTATTAAATTACATACAAATTACATTTGTACACATGTGATAATGTGTACAAATTATCACATGTACCCCAACAATATGTACATCTATTAGGTATCAATAAAAAATGAAATCATATAAACTTACAATTGAATTGCAAAAAAAGGAAAGAAAATCACTAACAAATATATTTTGGCTATAGTTTCCCTATGGAAATCAATTTAAAATTGAGAGAACATACTCAGTTTATCATGCAATAATTTTACATATACCCTTTCCTATATATCAGGGGTCGGCAGTCTTTTTCTGTAAAAGGCTATACAGTAAACATATAGCCTGCACAAGTTGTACAAGTTGTACAGGCTATATGGTCTTGGTCTCAGCTCATCAATTCTCATATTTTAGCACCAAAGTGGCCATAGATAATGATGCATAAAACAAATGAGGATGACTGTGTTCAGCAAATCTTTATTTATAAAATGTGGCAGACCAGATCTGGCCCACGGGCTGTCACTTGCCAACCCGTTATAATAAACACCTTTGGTCTTTAAAAGCTTAAATTGTGAATTTACATTATCAAAGTGGAATTTACATTATCTTAATATCTTACTGTTTAGGTTTATTCATGATTGAAAATTAAAGCTTGAAATAATATCTTATATTTTTCAGTATGATCACAGAAGAATGTACGTATCCATACATCCGCTGAAATAATAATAGTAATAAGCAAATAATTCTTAAATATGAAAAAAAGAACATAAAAACTATAACCTTATTATCTATACCAACTGTTCTCCATGTGAATAAATACTGTCTTTTGTATATTCAGGAAAATAAGCTTTAATTTGGCTAATTAATAGGAACATTTTCAAATTCCAATAATCTTTTCATGCTTTGATGCTGCCTAAAACCATACTCATCAAGTTTGTTTTTTGGTTTTTTGTTTTGTTGGGGAAAAAAATGTCTTTGTTATACTCTGCTTTGGAACAGTTATGTTCCCAAACTATAAAGTTAGAGACAATTTCAGAGATGGACTCCTCTATTGGCATGTGCCTCTGGAATCTCTGGGTGATGGTCACCCTGCTTCCTGCTCCCTGAAGTCTGTAAGCTTCCATCCCAGCTCCACATTCTTCTCTGTAGATTTCCACAATCATGCCAGTTAAGATTCCAATCTGGACCCCATGTATTCTGGAGACAGCTCATTCGTGGAAAACAAATTCTGTCTTCTATCATCTCTCTACATCCTTGCTCTTTCTTGCCCTCAGGATGAGTAAACTCTTAAAACTTAGCAAAAATCCCCCCTCCGTTTCTTTTTCTGGACATTTTCATAAAGGGACAAGCATAAAGAGGATAAAGAGAGACAGAGTGAGAGAGAAAAAACAAATCCATAAGGCCCTTGAATATCACTGGGAAGAAAAAGCAGGCCACACTGCATCCATATGCAGAGAGATAAGCAAAGCAGGCTTCCAGATGACAGAGGGGGAAAAAAGAGCAAAGGGATGGCTGAAGGGGACGGAGAAGGGGAGGGAGAAGGGGAGGGAGGGTGGGGGAATGAGAGAGGGAGAGGGAGAAAAATACAGAGGGAATTGGAGTTGAGTAGAAAGGCCTATGCACTGGGAATCATCATGAAAAATATTTTAGCCATGGTTACACTGTTCCATCATGTACCCCTTCTAAGTAGCAGAAACAAATTCCTACCAATCCAAATGCAGTATATCATACAAAACTAAAAAAGACGTAACGTGTATGGTAAAAATTCCACTTCAACCCTGATGGGACTGGGGATATTCGGATTAGACCAGGAATCTCTACATTACCTTTCATAGTTTAAAATTTCCCTTTCTCCTCCAGCTCATGTTACCTCTTTTTATTTTTTAAATCTTCTTTTGAAATAATTGCATATTCATATACTATTAGAAGAAATAATACAGAGAAATTAGTATATCCTTATCAATTTTTCCCAATGGCAACATTTGCAAAACTAAAGTACAATATCATACCCAGGAGATTCATATTGATACAATTCACCAATCTTACTCAGATTTCCCACTTTTACTTGCACTCTTTTGTGTGTGTTTACATCCATGCAATTATCACATATGCAATTTCATTGATCCACCACCAGGAAAGACACAGTTTCATTGATCTAAGAGGATCCCTCATGTTACTCTTTTGTACTCACACTCATCTCCTTCATGACCCCTAACCCCCCCATGGAAACCACTATTCTGTTCTCTATAATTTTGTCATTTCCATATTACATAAATGGGATCACATAGTATGTAGCCTCTTCAGATCGGCTTATTTCACTCAGCATAATTCTCTGAAAATTCATCCAAGTTGTTGCCTCTATCAATAGTCCATACCTTTTTATTGCTGAGCTGTATTCCATGGTATTTATTTTCTAATACTAAGCCTTACATACGTGGAATAAATTCTACTTGGTCATGAGTATAATTCTTTTTATATACAGTTGGATTCAATTTGGAATAGTTTTCAAGGACTTTTATATCTAGGTTCATCAGAGATTGGTCTGTAGTTTTATGTTTTTGCAACTTATTTCTCTGGTTTTGTAATTAGTAATTCTGGCCTCACAAAGTAAGGTAGGAATGTACACTTCTATTTTCAGGAAGAGATTCCGTAAAAATGGTATTAATTATTTTTCAGGCTGGGCACAGTGGCTCATGTCTGTAATCCTAGCACTTTGGGAGGTCAATGTGGGAGGATCATTTGAGACCAGGAGGAGTTCCAGACCAGCCTGAGAAACATAGTGAGACAGCCCCCATCCCACCAACTTCACAAAAATAAAAATAAAAAACATTAACTGGGTGTGGCTGCATGCACCAATAGTCACAGCTACTAGGGAAGAAGAGGCAGGAGGATAGCTTAAGCTCTGGACTTTGAAGCTGCAGTGAGCTATGATGACGCCATTGTACTGTAGCCAGGGTGGCAGAGCGAGACTCTATCTCAAAAAAAAAAAGTCTTTTTACAGAAATTGTAAATTATAAATACAATTTCCTTAATGGTTATATGACTATTCAGATTATCCATTTTATCTTGAGTTATGTGGTTTTTGAGGAATTGGTCCATTTCTTTGAAGATACAGAATCCATGAACACAGTCAAATTTTTCGTATTATTCCCTTATTACCTTTTTATGGCTGCAGCATCTGTAGTAATAACATTTCTTTCCTGACATTGATGATTTGCATTCTCTTTTTACTTTTGTCATTCTTACTGAGATTAATCCTTTTTATTTTTTGAAGAACCAAATTTTTGTTCCTTGATTTCTGTTTTTTCCTATTTTGAATTACATTTATTAACACTCTTATCTTTGTTATTTCCATCCAACCTCTTCTTTGAGGCTTGTTTTTTACCCTGCCTTTTCACATTTCTTGAGTTAGGAATTTAAATTATTGCTTTGAGACATTTCTTCATTTATAACGTGAGCATTTAGTGCTATAAATTTCCCTCTCAACATAGCTTAAGTTGCATCCCACAACTTTCATGTTTTGATTTTCATTTTCATTCAGTTCTATACAGATTGGTTTTATATTCTTTGAGACTTCCTGGTTGACCCATAGTTTATTTAGAAGTATACTGTTAAATGTTGAAGTCTTTGGAGATTTTCCTGTTGTCTCCCTGTTACTGATTTCTGGTTTGATGTCATTATGGATAGAAAACATACTCTTTATGATTTCAATTCCTTTAAATTTGTTGAGGTTTGTTGGACTAGGACATGGACTAACTTGATAAATGTTTCAAGGATGCTTGAAACAAAAACATGTATTCTGCTGTTGTTGGGTGAGGTGTTCTGTATATGTCAATTAGATCCTCTTGGTTGATTATGGTGTTCAGGTCTACTATATCCTTGAGTTTTGTTCTAGAAGTTCTACCTTAGGGAGAACTTAGGGAGCAACATTGCTTAGGGAGCAATGTTGAAATCCCCAAGAATAACTCTGACTTTCTCAATATCTCTATTCAGCTCTGAGGTTTTGCTTCATGTATTTTGCTATTTGGTACACGCATATTTAGGATTATGTATTTCTGGTGGATGGATTTCTGCATTATTATGTTATGCTCATCTTTGTCTCTAGGAACTTTCTTTGCTCTGAAGTCTGTTTTATCTGCTATCAACATAGCAACTTATCAATTTTTTAAATTTATGATTGCATTATTTATCTTTTCCCAAACTTTTAACATTGAATCTATGCTGCTGAATTTAAAATGACTTTCTTATAAATAGCATATATTTGGGTCATGTTTTTTTAATCCACTATCACAATCACTTTCAACTGATATAATTAGAACATTCATTTTTAAGGTAATTATTGCTATGTTAAGGTCTGACATTTTATTATTTGTTTTCCATTTGTTTCCTCTAGGGTCTCATCTTTCTATTTCTCTTTTCTTATGTTACTTTGGGTTTTCTGACTATTGTTAGGATTCCATTTTTATTAATTCATAGTGTTTTTGAGTATATCTCTTTGTGTAATTTTCTTAGTAATTGCTCTAGATATTACAATACTCATATGTGCTTTTATCACAGTGTATATATCAACACTTTAATATTCTGAATGAAATGTGGAAATCTTATCTTCATATAGGTCCCTTTACTTTCTACACTTTTAAATATTATTGTCCAGATTGTAAGATTATCCAAAAAATATCTGTGCATTAATCATCACATATGATTATAAAAATTCATGGGGAAAATGACAGTCTATTGTATGTACCCATATTTGTGCTCATTAAATTGTTTTTTCTTCCTTTGTAATATTCCAGGATTCCTTTTTTTACTACTTTCTTCTGTTTGAAGGACTTCTTTTACCTATCCTTTAAGGGTACGCTACTGGAGACAAATTCTTTGTTTTCTTTAGTCTGAGAATGTATTCATTGCCCCTTCATTCCTGAAGGACAGTAGTGCCAGATACAGAATTTGCAGCTGACAGTCTTTTCTTTCAGTACTTGAAGAAAAATATTTTACCACCTCTTCATGGGCCCCATGGTTTCATATGAGAAATCTATTTTCATTTGAATTGGTGTTCCTCTATGGGTAATGGATCTTTTTCTCTCTGTTTTCAATATTTTCTTTAGTCCTTAGTTTTCAGAATTTTACTTATAATGTGTCTTGACATGTATTTCTATGGGTTTACTTTATTTAGTGTTCCCATGGCTTCTTGAATCTGCATGTTTATGTCTTTTCCGAAATTAGGTAAGTCTTCAACCACTATTTTTTCAATACTACCCTCTTATATCCTTCTGAGAATTTGATGACATGAATGTTAGCTTCTTGTTTTTGTCCCAAAGGTTTCTGAGAATTTTTTTAGTCTCTTTTCTTTCTGTTTTTCAGATTTGTTCAGTTTTATTGCTCTGTCCTCAAGTTCACTGATGCCACTCTCTGTCACATCAACTCTACTACAGAGCTTATAAAATGAGTTTTTAAATTTCTGTTGTACATTTCAGTTGCATAATTTCAAACTGATTTTTTGTATAACATATTTCTTTGTGGAGATTTTGTACTTTTTCATTTGTTTCAAGAAAATCTGTAACTACTTGAAGCAACTGGCTTCTTTAAAATCCTTGTCAGGTAATTCTAATGTCTGATTCTCAGTGTTTGTGTCAGTTGAATGTCTTTTCTCATTTAATTTGCTGGTACTAAGCATGATGGCTGATTTTCTATTATATCCTGAACATATGACTGCCATGCTAAGAGACTTTTGGTCCCATTTAAATCTCATTTTAGTAGGTTCACTAGGTGTAGCGCCCAAATCCTAGCCTAGTTTTGTGGCTATTTGTTCCAATGAAAATTTACTTTTCAGAGCACCTGTAATGCTATTAGAGTCTGTCTGGTTCATCTGGTACCACTTTTGCTCCCACATCAAGCTGCTGGTGCTGCTTCAGGGTCCTAAAGGAGCTTCTCTGGGAAAGACTGCCTAGTGTCCCTATATGAGGAAGGCATGCTCTAACACCAAGGCAGGAAGAGGCATGATAGGCTAAGTCACTGTAGTATTAGGATTCCCCTTCCTGGTGCCTCCTGGTCACCAGGTATCTGCTAGTGGAAGGGGGGAGTCTCTTCCTGAGTTTCTTAGGTTGGGTAGTTGTTTAAAGGGGATCCCCCTTCTGTGGCCATCTGACTGCCAGGTGTCTTGCAACTGGGAGAAGAGTCTCAGGCCTACGGAGACAAAACAGCACTTCCAGGAACAGATATTTCTGTGGTTGGATGCCTGTGGATGGTGCTACTCAGCCTTCTGGGGTCTCTAGGTGAGGGGAAGGAACTGTAAGGCCTGCAAAAAACTAGAACAGTACCCTTTACCACTTATTGACAGCAGTGTTTAATTGATCCCACATGCTCCTACTGCCTGTTGACCTGGTATTATCAGAAATTCCATTCTATCCAGGGGAGGAATGAGCCTACTAGGACTGCCATCTGTTGCCAGTATGATGGCTGGGAAACAACAGGCCAGTGCCCTTCCTTCTGTTGGGCAGGGACATAAGATACCCTGTCACTATGTTATTCCTCCAGTCATAAAGTCCCAAAACAGCCCATATTGCTCATCTACCTTTCAGAGTTCTCCTTTGGCCATCTTGTGTATTATTTCCAGGTTTTATAGTTGTACTAAACAGGAGGACATCACGTCTATCAGGAATTCCAGTTACTTCTCAAAAAGCAACAAGAATCCTTGAATTCTGGAAGAACTAAAATGCTTTTTAATTATTATCTCAACTCCTGTTATGTTTTAGTATTGTATTGACACTCTGATATATGAAATAGCCAAAATAACTATTCCTTGCTCTCTAACCTGGGATTTTCAAAAATATTGTCAATCAAAAAGAGAAGCTCAGCATTTGATGGCTAATACTAGATAACTTGTTATCAATATACAGATATTTCAGAGATTATGTACATTTTGGTTTAAGACACATATTCTTATCCATGCACAAAAACTGGTATAAAATATACAAACTGACTTTTTAAAAAAGATTCTGTTCCTAGTTTTAAATAGGCTGCCAACTGGAGATAATCATAATTCCAAATATGTTATAAACTAAAAGCTCTAGAGACTAGCAATACTTTCAGTGTCCAAAAGTTCATATCATAACTCCTAGGTAATTATAGACTAAGTACTTATAAATCTTATGGGACACCCCTCAATAGAGAAATTTACTTTTGTCAGCTCTGAAATTATTGATTCCTGTAATAAACAAAACAAGGCAATTAGTCTTACCCATGGTTAGTTTCTCTTTTTTATCTTACTTTTGCCTATAGATCCCTGTTATAAGCTAAGGATAAGAATTGAGTTTCCTGGAATAAATTTTAAAAAGCATTGATCAGAAATGTACCAGGTAAGTAGCAGGCCATAGCAAGAAACTAAATTAGGACTTGAAGCACCCTGTTGGAACACAAACAGACAATTTTATGGAATTAGACTATTTAACATAAGATCCTAGATGCAAGACAGACAATTATAAATAAGAATACCAATTTATATCTTATTTCACTGAACTACTTTTAATCACAAAATATGTATTTCTTATTTTTGACTATACTACTTCTTAAAAACCTCTTTACACAGACATCTCATCAATTAGAGTCAGTAAGATCATATGTGCAGAGATAGGGAGTGGAGTCAAGATAGCGGACCAGAGACATCAGCTGGCAGACTGTCTCAGAAACAAAGAAAAGTTTTAGATGAAAAAGGAAAAACAAACAAACAAACAAAGATCAGGTATAATTCTGAGAGAAACATGCCAGAACCTACCAAAGACTCCACAGGAAGAAGCTGTGGAGCAGAACAGGAAGGTGCAAGGTTATAAGCAGAGATCAACCCCCAAGACCCTTGGAGTCCAGTAAGAAGGGTAGGTGGAGCAGTTTGTTTCTCCCTCCCTCACATGTCTGACACACAATGGGTTATCAAGCTGCTGGAGAGACCTTCTGCCCACACGAGCACAGAGGCTGCTGCCACCAGTGAGCTGGGAGCTTCTTGTGGACAGGGCACCAGGCTCCCAGTCGCTGGGGGGCTCTTCCCACTCCACAGCCCCAAGCTGGGACTGCAGGTGCTGTATTACTTCTCTACCCACTGTGTGCCTTAGTCCTCCCCAGGGGGCTTTAATTCCTCAGGTTTACTCTTTCTCATTCCCACACAGGCATTTTCTAACTCCAGCTCAGACTATAGGAGTCACAGGGGTTCAGCGGATCCCAGGTGACCTGTGTGACTCTGGTGTCTGGAGATTCTGGGCGGGCAGCCTCCCCAAAGGAGGGATGAGCATGACCTTCACGCTAGCTTTCCTCCATCCAGACTCTTTTCCCCCTCTCCCTTCCCCTACGCATGGCTGTTGAGAGAGAGAATTGACCCACCACACAGAGGCTTCCACAGAGAGTGGGGCTCAGACCTTTCCTCTTCGGTCCTGCAGTGGTCTGAGGAGTGCTCAGACTGTGAGCTCCCTGCCCACCACCTCTCCCTGGTGCTGCCTGCCCCATGATTCCATCAGAGCGGGCCATGCCCCGAGGCAGAGGGACATTGAATCTGCCTGGGCACCCAGCAACTCGGGACCAGCACGATTCTCCCTGGCATGGTCAGGGACTGATCTTCGGAGACCTGGGGACAGACCCACAGGCCAGATCATGTACTCCCAGTTCTTTTTTTTTTTGAAAGAGAGTCTCACTTTGTTGCTCAGGCTAGAGTGAGTGCCATGGCATCAGCCTGGCTCACAGCAACCTCAAACTCCTGGGCTCAGCGATTCTACGGCCTCAGCCTCCCCAGGAGCTGGGACTACAGGCACGCACCGCCATGCCCGGCTAATTTTTTGTATATATATATATTTTAGTTGGTCAATTAATTTCTTTCTATTTTTGGTAGAGACGGGGTCTCACTCAGGCTGGTTTCGAACTCCCGACCTCGAGCAATCCGCCCTCCTCGGCCTCCCAGAGTGCTAGGATTACAGGCGTGAGCCACCGCGCCCGGCCGTACTCCCAGTTCTTGATCATGTTGCTCAGGGAGGGAATATTTGTAAATTAGTCTCAGGAGGCAAGGGAGCCTGCATGAGAAGATTGGGGGGGGTGCAGTGTAGATTCTAGCTGCAGTGTACTTACAGGGCACCCCTATCCCAACAGGAGGGCTGCACTCAGCTCAAGCCAGGATTCCTGGCCCACATCACAGTTGTAGGGGAGCCCAGCAGGCCTGAGCTCCTGCGTGCCAACAGATGCCCAGGGTGGGGGAGCTGGGGAAACTCAGAGTAGGGGAGGGTGGAGAAGAGCAAGACCCACTCCAGACTGCCAGATCATGAATCTCAGATGGCCCTGCCTCCACAAGCAGACTTTCTGGTTGGGTGGAGCCACTTCAGCCCCTCCCTGGCGGCTTTGCCAAAAAATTGGGAGCAGACCTTTCATCCCCACTGAAACAGATACCTTGAGAGCTTTTGTGGAATCTGAGGGCAAGCTCACCCAACCCAGACTACAGAGCTACAATCCCCCACTCACCTGTGCTATAGCAGAGAATTAGGTCTCATCTGAAGTTTCAGGACCCCACCCAACACCTGGGGCATTCGAGTGTTTCTCCTGAGGGCCTAGGGCTGGACACGGGACCCAAAAACAACAATGCAGCTTGTTCTTTCATTTTATGACTCAATCATACAGAAGGAGGTTGATTCTCACCCACAAGCACCACCTACTATCTCAGAGATTAAACTGAGTGTGACATTACCTAAACAGAAGAAAATTTAAAAATAAGAAGCAATGGCTTCTCCAGATGAGAAGGAATCAGTGGAAAAATCTCTGGAAATATGAAGAATCAGAGTGAAAGGACACCCACAAAAGGGAACACAAGCTCTCTAGCAATGGATAGCAACCAAAATCAGAATATTCAAATGACAAATAAAGAATTCCACATATGGATTATATTAATAAGTAAGAGCTCAACAAAAATACAAGAGAAAATGGAGAACCAACACAAAGAAACAACACAAAATTCAGGAAATCAATTAAACTTCACTAAAGAAATCAAATTATGAAAAAAAATCATAGAGAACTTCAAGAAATGAAAAATTTATTTAAGGAAATGCAAAACACAGTAGAAACTCCTGAGAATAGACTAGAGCAGACAGAGGAAAGAATCTTAGAGCTTAAAGACAATACCACTGAATAAAGTCAGTCAAAGACAAAGAACAGAGAATTAAGAGGAAGGAACAGAAAAAAACAGAAGATGGTGGATGAGAAACACCGCCAGACAGAGTGTCTCTGAAGAAAAGACAGATTCTAGAAGAAATTAGAAGAAAGAAGCAAGAAGACAAGCCTACATCGGATGAGGGTCGGCAGGAGGAGTACCTGAGACCACGGGAGACTCCACGGGAGGAGGTCGCGGAGGAGAACTGGAGGCTGGGACCCCCGGAGCAGCCCGGAGACCAGCGGGAAGGGTAGGTGGATCTGCCATTTCCCCTCCCCTGCATCCCGGACTGCTGGTGGCTCCCCAGCGAGCGGAGGGACCTGCGGACACCAGCCCAGCGACAACCGCCGCCAGTGAGCGGTAAGCCAGTAGCGGACGCGGCACCAGGCTCCCAACTCCCTCGGGCACCTCCGTGTGCACAGACC